>JBCJKH010035185.1:0-11953 GCA_039877255.1 Loriculus beryllinus
AAGTCCTAGGAGAAATACCAATATATTCAGCTTTACTATGCAGGGCTTCAGTCAGCAGTCAGATCTTTACATCAGTATGGAGCCTGTGCACATAAAATTATTAATAAGGTCCATGTGAAACTTCACATTCTGCTAAGATCATGATGTATCCAAAATTAATCTATGGAAAGAGGAGACAGATGGAAAGTTATCTGATTGCTCTTCTTTGTAGATGCAATTGTCAAAAGGCACAATGGTTTTTCAAATATTTATGCCAGCTTTTTTGTATTCGAACATGAATGTAAATATTACAGAGATGTCCCAAATGTTTCTAAATTAGATTCTCAATTACATGTTTTTTCACAAACCAAATATGTTAATATGTATGGTGAGATTTCAGGTAGCTTTTTTAGATTTGGCTTCAGAATTAAAAGTTTGCTCTATTGTTGGCTTCAGATAGAAGACAGTAATTCAGGTGCTTGAGAAGTAACTTACAATTTTAATATGTCAATAACGGTTTAACAACGGCAGAGGAGTAAGGGCAAGAGAAAGAGGGCAACCATAAACAGTGGAATTCTAAGCAAAATCTATTGGTTTAGATATGCTGGTAAATGCAGAGAAATGCTCTTATCATGATATTGGAAAAACCCAAAAATGTTAAATCTTGAAATACCTTATTTATCTCCGAAGCTTTCAGAAAGGTGAGGTAGAGTACTTTATCATACAGCTACCTACTCCAGCATTTCAGCATAACTTACTTAACTGAAGAGTTTGGCTTTAGAGAGGCAACATTTTCTCTCTATTGCACGAGGGAAAAGAATGACATTTTCTAGCTTTTGAAAGCAACCTTCTTGTATTAAGTTGCACAAGTTCCATGCCTGTTGTATTTTTTACAGTGCCTTTGAGATGGATCAGCCTGTGGGTGTTGGCCATAGCCTGTCAGTTACTTGGAAAGTGCATGCATAACTTTTTTGTTACTTTTCTAATAGCTATGCTGCTCATGTGTACTAAAGCTGAGGATAGCTTCAGCCTCTGAAGAAAGCACCTTCCTTTTTTATGGTTTCAGGCTAAGAGTTTCCCTGCCACAGAAGGGTATTGCTCCCGTGACAGATACTTCAAGCGTAGCAAAGAATTACAGGGGAAACAAGTATTTTGAATTTATAATTGAGTATCTAATTTAAAATAGTATTACCTTACTGATATAATGTGCTAAGGAAGATCCATGATACTTGACTATGAATAAACAGTTCACAGAGCAGTTATGAGGTTAAAGAGTTTGAAGGGGCATGTAATGCACTGTACACCTAATTTACAGAGTATGTTCTTTTGCTTAGCCTTCACCAGAGCAACGTTGATCAGCCAACTGGATTGGTAAAGCAGCTGAAGTTTTTTAGACCCTGGCCGGTGTCATCACTGCTGGTTTTGCACACTAAAAGCTTAGGGGAAACATACTGTTGCTAAATTTTTACTGTTATTAAAGTGGAAAATGGCCACAGTGCATGGGATGATCTTAGGAAGTGTATACAGTCTCTAAAGAAAATTTCTCCTTGTTTTTACTTCCACCCAGCATAATGGGTTGTTTCACTGGACTTCCCTCAGAGTCCAGTTTGTGCTTTTGATTAAGGTATTGTTGTTAAGTATAAACCCAAAGAGATTATGCAACAGTTCAGAAAGCATGGGCACAGATTTACTTTTTTCCAAATGTGCAAGACCACAGATATAGAACTTTTTAAGTAAATGTTAAAATTCTGTAAGTGGCATGTGAATAGCATTCTGTCTCTTAGAATGTATTTCAAATCAATGAATGATTGATGACATAAGGAGAGGAACTTGGCAGGATTTTAATTTTAGAGCTTGATCTAGTTCAGACAAATGCCTTAGAGTAAGGAGGCTGGTGCCAGTCCACTGCCCAAACTGAATGTCTTTTTCTGTACTAGATTGAGGGTTAGTCAAAGGATTGATTTACCAATGTTTAATTTCCAGAGGGCAATGAGGCAGTGGAATTCCTTTACAGTTATTACTGGATTGATTAGATTTAGTGAAACAGAACTTACAATGGTTTGATTTATTTTAGAGGACTTCTGGAATACAGCAGCTTCTGTATTCTGTTTCAAGTGAGCTGTTTAAATGCCAGCAGTAGAATAACATGGGAGGCCAAAGAAAAAAATCAGCAAGAGAGATGTAGACACAGATAAAGGTATTTCTTAAGTAATGTTGTATTTTTTTTGTTGTTTCTTAAGGGACAAATACTGTTGTGGGGTTTTTTTTTTTGTTTTTCCCCACAGATGTAACCAAAATGGCTGCAATTTGAATTTATTGTTGTGGCAGGCTCTTACACAGTTGTGCATGTTTACTTGTAATATGACAGTGTAAATGTAGTGGTGAAGGAATAAGTTGGTGGTTATTATTATTATTATTACTTTTACACTTTTCTAAGCATAGTAAGAGTCCTAAGTTCCTATTTTAATTCAAATATAATTTTTAAAACAGAAAGGTTGACCATACCGTGGAGATGACTCAATATACCTTTGAACCCAGAAAGAACAGTTTTGAATAAAATGGGGCAGATTTTATTCTTGTGCAGGACTTTAACACCATGGGACCAAAGTCAGCACCAACCAAATTTCCTTCAGCCCCAGCCACCACAAAATCACGTATGCAGGTACAAGAAAATGCAAACAGGGTTGTTCTCAATAGTAAAAAGGATTGAAAAAAAGTAAGGATACAGAAAACTTTCAATTTTTCTGGAAAAAAGTAGGGAGGATACAGCATTACATTCAGGTCAAGGACAGCGCATTTTGGAAATTGCTTTAAGGTCTAAGAAACGTTTTACTGTTCTTGTAGTTTTGGTTTAATATGGAGTGCTTAAGTCAATTTTATATGTTAGAGAACATTCCTATGACTTCTTGTGAAACTTGACAAATTCCTTCTTCCAGTATTATACAGCTCTCATGACAATAACTTCAAGTGAATCGGTTATTTGGGAACTCTGTAGCTTACAGTTCAGCCCAAAAATGTTTGTTGCAATGAAATAATTTTGTGTGTGTGTGTGTGTGTGTGTGTGTGTGCGTTTTTCAATCTTACTGAAGATGTTATTAATTTTACTACATTTTTGGTACTTGTTCTGTTTAATTTACTTAAAAGTAGAATTTAGTTGTATTCAGTTTGTATAGCTGTGCATACTCTATGTAGGCAGGAGTTGTTTTACGGTTTTCACTACAGTTGTGTTTGAGAAACTAAATGCAAGATCCAAGTCCCATTGTGCTGGGCTCACTACCAGATCAATGCCAAAGGTAAATTTACCTACTAGGTGTAGGAAAAGATGCAACTGACAAATATGTCCAGAGGGATTTTAGGATTAGTTAGCAATAGTTTACCAAGAAAGCTGATACTTTACAGGATTATTTTTTTTCTCTTTGTGTTTATTGTATACTTTTGTTCTTAAGTTTCTAGGTTTTCTATATTGTCTGATATGCATTTAGAAGTAGTTTATGAGACTGTACAGTATTTAATATTTTGACTCTGTCACTGATCTGTTTCTTTGTCTCCAGAGTACTTTCAATCTGCTTCAATTAATGTTACAGGTTTCAAGACAGAAGGCCGTTCCCACCACTAACGTTAATGTTACAGAATCAGAGATAGGTAAGAGTCTTTTCAACCAGCTGCCAAAAGTAGTCGGTAGTACCTTTAGGTTATGACAAAAAATGTCAATATGGAAAAGTTTAAAGTGTTCATTTTCATGCACAAGAGTTCTCAGCTAGAGAAAATAAAGTAAAAGATGTGCAGACAAAATCCTTTAGGCACAGAAATTTCCTCAGCTGTCCTGTATAATCTACATGGGGTGTTTCAGATCCAGACCTTTTCCCACCTATCTGTAAAAGCAAAGGAGAAAAAACCACAAGTTTCTGGAAAATAAATGATGCATTTCTTCCCTTTCAAATAATGCATTCCTTTAACTGACCTTTACATCAGTATTCTAAAATACCAGATATTCTAGTATCCATTTAGGAAATAATTTAACTGTCATGAACAGTGTTTTTCTGAGTATAATGCTAATAACATAGGACGAGTCTTAAACTGATTTGTGTAGTTTATTGTACATCTGTATCATATCCACTCTTTGTTTCTTCATTTTTTAATCTGCCTCTAGTCTTAGCAGCTTTTTCTTTTAAGGCAGTTCTCCTAATACTTGCTGAAAGGTAGGTTTCCTCAAGAGTCTAGGAATAACTATGTGGCAATCCACCTAAAGCCTTATTCTGGAAGCATGTTTAATGCACTGTTTGATCAGATCCTGGTTAAAAAATGGCTGTGACTGCTTTAAATAAAGTGTTGATGCCTGTGGTTTATATACTGGCCTTAGGACCAGAGCACTCATTTGAGAGGATGAGTATTTTGAGCCAGTGTTCTCAGCTTGGAGGGGTTTAAACTTGAATCTCCTGTCTCTGAACTGTCAGTTCACAGATGAGTAGGCTGAAATAGCTGATTGATGTAAAAGTGTAAGCCACCACAGATTATATATGTATCTAGTGTTTGCTTTGATATAATTTGTGCATTTGTTTTAATTCAGTCACTGTTAATGAAAAATGCCCTGCTTAATTTTTCTTTCCAATGTTTAAGTGCCTTAAGGGACAGTATAATTTCCTTTTAGAACTGTGGTATTTGAAAAGTGAACATAAAAGTCTCTTTGCAGTAAGGAATTCTTGAGGTGTCAAGGGGTTTAAGCATAGCCTCTTGTCAGTATTTCTGAATAGCCTAGTACTAGGCAGTTCTTCTCAGGATGCTTACAATTCCAGACCCTCTTCTCAGCCTATGCACACTCTTCATGTACTATATTGAGAAACCTAGTATGTAAGTTGGCTTCAGATTCCTTTTTGAGGAGTAAGTGCCTAATTTGCAGCTTAAGTAGCTACAGCCATTCGAAGTCTAAGAGCACTTGTTTATACTTGAGTGATGATGGCTTGTATGTATTGTGCATCTCTATAGCAAGTATTTTCAAGCTGAATTTCAAGCAGAAGCTGACTGAAATGATGTTTTACAACTTCTTTTCTCCTCTCTGAAGGTAGATGGACTAACGAGCAGAATAAATGTATCTGGAAACATTTTTGAGTGGGAGAAAATAAGTAAATGCTGCAGCTCATTTTGTTCAGCTGTATTGTAAATACATAGATAAATAAAAGTATTTATCTATGAATGCCTGCCCTAACCCCAAAAACACGGACAACAAGCTGGTAAGTGAATAGAACTGTTTTCTGTCCTTGCATCTGAAGTCATTCAGAGCACTTTTGTCTTTGAAAAAAAAGTGGGGTTTGTTTATTTCTGGGTTTTGGTGATTTTTGTTTGTTTGTTTGCTTTTAATAAATAGAACTGCAAGACTTGAATAAAATGAGGTTAAAGAAGATGATTTGTCATTAACGATCTTGCAATATTTTAAGCGTAACCCTTAAAATTTTAGCAGGATTATTAGAGCAAAAACTGACATTGCTGACTGGCACCGAAGGTGATTGATCTGTGAGTCAGTAATCTGTAGCCAATTTTCTGTGTATGGAAAGCTCAGAATACAGGCAGTTGTATTTTTTGCAAGAGTTCAATCATCTTACTTTAATGTCAGACCAGTGCTGCTGGGAGTGTGCAGAGAAAGAGCAGCACTGCCCCTTCAGCTGCAAGGGTTGCTCAGCTTGTCTTACCCAGTGTGTGCTTGAGGCTGTTTCTATAAACAGATCTGGATGGAAAAGAATGGTAACAGTTCACAGATACTTTGGGGGTGAAAAAAACCGCAGCAACTGGCAATCCTTCAGTAAGTCAAAGCCTGCATGTAGATAATTGTATATATGCCAATTCAAACTACTGATTGTACTAAGTGTCTATTAAGGGGTGTGTTATAAGAGATGGCTGCCCCTCCAGCAGCTCTGGGGATGGGGGTACCTCCTGCCTGGCTGCTGGAGCCCAGCCTGGGCTGTCCTGAGGCCCAGAGTTCTCTGTCCCAGGCTGATGGACACAACTGCTGCTTTTCTGATTGCAGTTTCAACCAGCAGCAAGTCTGAGCATATGTCCCAGAGACACACATGCAGAGGACACTGACACAGCCATGAGGAGGCACTGCCTTCAACAGCACCTGCTCATAGTACCGCAGGACTTATGTAAGTGCAGACAGGCAAATCTCCTCATTCTCTACAGCTCATCAAGACTGAAGCTCACTAATGAAACCACACACCCTCACTCACTCTATTCACAGGGACATTTGTGGATCCCCTGAGCATCAGCATGGCTTCTCTGTCCACTACCCCTGCCCAGATCCCGAGTGTTCTTACCTGGTCCTTAGGCCTGCTACTTGCCAGCTGGCCAGCTTGGTGTATGCTGGCAAGCACATTCATCTCACAGGCACCCTGTGCTTGTGTTTCCTCTCAAATATCAGCATGGACCTCTTCGCCTGTCTGACAGTAGTGGGTCAACTTTAGCTAAGGGCCAAACTCCAAGTGCTCACACTCCTCCAGCAGAACAGAGGGATAAAATAGGACAAGGAAGTATGTGGGTCACAATAGAGACAGAGAGGGTGCTTACCAGTTACTGTCACAGGAAAACAGACTTGGAGAAAATTAATTTATTGCCAATTAAAATTGATTGAGGTAGTGAAAAACAAACCTCAAACCACCACCTTTCCTCCCTTTCTGTCCCAAGCTGAACTTCACTCTTTCCATCCTGATTCCTTTCCCCAACCCTAAGTGATGTGGGGAGGATGGCAGCAGTGCAGCTGATAGACAGTTATTCCTCTCTCTTCATCCTTCTTCAGGAGCTTCAGGGAAATGGTTGCTTCCCCATGGTCCTTTTCATTGGCTGCTGTGGATGGTCAGAGGAGAAGTACATAGGAGGAGGAACTCTTGGTTACTCACTGAAAAACTCACCAGGAAAAACTGGCTTTGTCAGGGAAGCAAAATCACTGGACATATTACTACAGCTAGTAGTTCTACCTGGAAGTAAGCCACCTCTTAACCAAACATTGTGGCCTAATACAGTATACACTGATTTTAATAGTACATAAATAGGAATTAATCCCTAGGTATCTGGTGCACCTGACCTGCCTCTGCTTAAAGCCATATTTTGAAAGTTGCTTTTTCCACAGGAGCACAAATGCAAGATAATTGCAAAACGTGTAAGCTCGTCAAACTGGGTCTAGCTGTGAGTGCCTGCTTAGAGTACAGCGTAATCCAGGTGAAATAGGAGCCTTCTTGCACCACAGTGAGCATTTCGTTTGCCTCATGTACTGCAGATTTATGCACGAATAACATTTCCAGCCTCTACCTGCAGTTCTGTGTTAGGGTTACGATTTTGACTGCTTCTACAGATTGTAGGCAATGCTCGTAAGGTGCTACTTACTGTAACGTTTGCTGTCATTGCTGAATACTTGTTACTCTTCTAGGAAAGGAGCAGGGTGGGGGAAGAGAGTGAGGGTCCTCTTGGATCATGTAGTTGAAATAAGGAATGATTGTTTTTAGACAACGAAGCTGTAACATGCTGGGAAAGCAGTACTGCGCAGCTCCTGCTTCACCAACCTGTCTTGCGGCTCTGTGGGATTTACATGCCCTGCTCATACCCTCTGCTAGTACCTGCCCTGTCCATGCAGGCTCACTCTGGACAGGAGATATAGGCACACTCCTGGAAAAGCGCAGCTCCCAAGTAGTTCTGAATCATTGTGCATATCTGGTTGTGATGACAGGAGCACCCCACACAGCTTGGCTCCAGAGGTTGCCTAACATGACGAGAAGCTGTTAAGTTATAAACACTCAGCTGTCCTGGGGTTGATGTGAGTGGCCCTAAGGCAAGATGTCGCCTGGTGCAGGCAGTATGACTAGCACACTAAGTTAAAAGAGGAGCCATGAGACTGTGCTGGCCATGGTACTTCATCCCAAGACAGCTCTAATAATAAAAAGATATGTGTGTCTGTGTTGGTGAGACATGAAAGTATGTAGTGCTGTACCACGGGATACTCTTGCAAAATGTAGTGTGAATGTGGCTATTGTGCTCAAAAGGAGGCTGGGACTTCTCCAGTATGGATGGGACAGGGACATGCCTTCCAGCCTAGACACTGACATGTTAATCTCAACAAAGTCAGTGAATATGTAGCCAAGGTGGAAATCTGTGTGGAGTTCTGTGTCTAAATTCCTACACAAGTGACAAAATCCATGTGTGGCTGCTTAGGTATGTCTGATGATGCACATGTCCTAACTTTTATTTCCACATATGCTCCTTGAACTCACTTGAAAAATAGCAGAATTATATCAGTGGTCTCTCTTGATATGGGCCAAACATGTAGCCAAGCATCAAAGTTGATAAAGCCAGAGAGCAATTAAGGAGAAGGGACCTGGACTTACGGTCCTGAGATCAGGCTTGACCCAAGAGAAAATGGAGAATGTGAAATACTGGATTTTATTCTGTATTCCAGGGTCTGCTTCTGCGTTTTCTTAAAACAAACAAACAAAAAAGAGCAGCCAGGCTGCCATCCTGAAATGTGCAAGATTTGGACTCAAATCTTCTTGAATGGAGAAATGTTTAGATTTTGGCTTTTCTATATCCTCAACCAGTGCTCTAATAACGCTTTAGGGCACAAAGTGTCTAAATTACCAAAGGGCAAAAGGAGGCATTTCCTATTAAGGGTTTTTTAAAGAGTCGTTATTCTTAAGATGGAGGGAACATCCATCTTAAGAAGGCAAGTATGGCCATGATTTGTTCTTCGGGTAATAAATTTAAATGATAAAACCATCAAGCACAAGGCAAATGTTGATCAAATATGGGTTAGGTGTGGTGAGGAACAAGGAATAAAAGAAATCTGTTATCAAAAATGGTTTTCAAAAGTTATTATCAAGAATTAGAGTCCCGTTTGAGCAGGGAGCCCAGCAGCCAGTGCCCATATATATTTCATATACATTTCGTATGCATTTCATGTGCATAGGTGCTCCTGTGTATTTTTTTCAAGAAGCATGGCATGGGTCCGTTATACTGCCCAGCTTTTAGAGGGAATACTGCCACAATGGGGGTTCCATAACATGATGTAATAAAAGCAGTGGGTGAACAGAGTAATTCCAGGACACAAATAATGTAGGAATGATATAATAGGTTGTGCTAGTTTAGACATCTTTTTAAAAAAGCTTATTGTAAAATAAAGCAAATACCAATAAGGTTGTTGCCTTCTGAATTTAATAACAGCTATTACAGAAACTGTCTGGACTGAAACACTGTTTCTGCTTGAAAGTATGTACTGCTAGAGCAGTGCTACCAACCACTTTATTCAGAAGGTGACAGAGGTGTGCTAAGAAATACTAGAAACAGTAAGAGAGAAGAAAATGCAAAGAGTGAGTAACATCACGCATTTCTATGGAAACTCGAGGACCTCAGGGCTGGATGCAGACACTTAATTTGTAAACACTACAAAGGACTGTTGCTTGGGGCAAGTAATCACAAACTCCAGAGGAAGAGAAAGAACACTTGTTTTCTTCTGAGCAGGCACCCAAAAAGCTGCTCTTCAATAATGACAGAAGTTCAGCATCCAAAAAAATGTGTGTTATGTTAATGCATAATTTTAAAAGGAGCTATATAAAATTAGTATGTCTTCAAAAAGAAATTAAAAGGAGCTATTGAAAGGGTAGAAGCTTTCCAGGCACAAGGAGTGTTTTTAAAAGTAACAGTACATATATAAGGTATCCCCCAAAATGCCACCTGTGAGAAAACATCCTTTTGCAGACCCCAACACGGTATTTTAAAGAAAGGTCAATACCAACCCTTTTTAACCAAAGATAAGAAGGAAGCCACCTAAAAGAAAACCTATGAAGCTGATTAGTAATGGAGATATGAAAGAACATCTTTTCTCAAGCAATCTAATGGCTGTGAGAGACTGAACTGAAATCAAACTTGACCATGCATTGTCTCAAAGATGAGTGTGAGGAGCTGAGGTCCACTATATCCAAGATGGGTGTGAGGAGCTGAGATGTGACTCTGCCATCCATTGCCTGAGAGATGGGTGTGGGGAGCTAAGACTCCACCATCAAGGATTGGTGTAGGGAATTGCTGCCCATTATGTCAAGGATTGCTGACAGATGTGCAGTTGAAGAGCTGGCTGCAAGACCAGCAAAACTGGATGCACGTGATCCACTAGGAATGTGCAGTCCCTGACAGTAAGAACAGAGATACTCCTCCCAACACATAATAAAAGGGGAAAAAGGTAAGCACCGTTCTGGCCACCCACCTCCGATGAGGACTATGTACCCTGGGGGACACCCATCACTGAAGATGATGACTATGGACCCACGGTGGTGACTCTCCCTGCACTCTGAATGCTTGCTTCATTTCTGTCTTTTTTTCTTGATCTGTCCTATTGATAGATTTTTTTATAATAATTTCCTTTTTTATAATAATTATCTTTCTATAATAATCATCTTTATATAATCAATTATGGTACATGACCTCACTTGCATCTTAATTTCACTCTTGGGATCACAAATCAAATAAGTCAGATACTGGGTTTTATGCAGTCGGACTCTGGCAATGACACAGTAAAAAATGAAGTGCTTGCTTGCTTGCAGTGGAGTTCATTACAGGAGAAGCTATTGAAGTGTGAGTTGGAGGAGTTGTCTCAGATCTAAGTTTAAAACAAATGATCCAAAAGAATTAGACTAGTATCTGAAACAGTAGTCAAACAGTATTCTACAGGGACCCATAAATTGCAATGGAAATTGAGGTTGCAAAACTACCAACTGTGGAGTGTGCTGAAACTGGCTTGCTTGCGGCAGACATGCTGCTAAATGACCCACTAAGTGGCATCAAAATGTCTTTTGGTAGAGGAGCATCATGATTCTGATCATTCAGTCAACATCACTGTGCTATTGTGTAAAAGATCCTTGATGTGCTCACTCCTGAATATTGTGTGTGGGACCTGCTATCTCAGAAAATGGTATAGTAAAAATGAAGGGCTATAATATTAGAAAAAATTGGGTAATATACTAGAAATCAATAAAATCGTGGCTGTTTTGGCAAAGGTGAGATGAGAATGGATATTCTCTATTTTTTCTAAAGCATGAACAAGGAGGGAGCCCAACTGAACTATTTGGAAGCAGTTTTAAAATCAAAACAAACCAAATAAACATAGTTTGGTTGTGTAACTTGTTGCCACAAAAGTTTTGAAAAGTGGAAAGATAAATAGATGCAAAGAATTGTGGTATAAATTCATGTAAGAAAGGTCAATAAAAGCTATTAAAAACAGTAATGTGCACATGGCTTTCAGCTCAGGAAATCTGTAGGACCCAGGTCATTGGAACTGGTAGCATATAGGTTAAAATAATCCATGGAGGTAGCATAGTTAACTTCTTTCTTATTTTTCCTAAGCATCTGCTACTGTGATCCTGTTAGGCACTACAGAGTGGGCAGATCTTTGATCTGGTGTATTTGATCAGTACTGTGATTGATACAGCTCTTTTTCTTCCAAAAATGAAGTCTTACTGGAAACTTGATAAACTGGACTCACATGAAAGTATCTAAAATACAAGTACAGTAGATACATTGGCAGTGTAGACACTGTCTTTTACCTGTTTGTTAAAAAAGAACATTGATGAAATCACATCCTAGCAGATGGTGTTAATTGCGTATTCCCTACTTTAACTGATGTAAAAGGTTTTGCGAGAGCACTGAGAACTTGGGTTCTGGTACTGTCCTACTAAATGATAGCTCTCTTAGCTGTGAGCAAGCCCTCCCTATGGAGTAATAAATCCCTAGTGCACCTATGGGCTTAACACATCACACAGAGCCATGTGAACCGGAAAATGTGGTTTTGGAATCCTTGTTCCTTGTCATGAGTGGTGGGACTATTTAAGGCAGCACTCAGAAAGACATTCCTGGGCATTTGGTTGTGCTAACAGCTATTGAAGTGCTGGGACTCACTTGCACCCTGCTTTTAGAGCTGGTGATGTTGAGCTGCTTTGGCAAAGCTGTT
>JBCJKH010035185.1:12053-23783 GCA_039877255.1 Loriculus beryllinus
TGATGTTGAGCTGCTTTGGCAAAGCTGTTTTTATTTAATGCATCAGAAAACTAGGAAAACAAGTAGATGTAAGAATACATTTGGATTCCAGTGAACCTGCCTGGTACATGACTCTAGAAACAAAATTCCTGCTTATACACAGAATTTACAGGAAAGAAATTTGTTAAAACTGGTATGAAGCTGACATGGTAAAATCCAGAAGGAAAATACTTTGACTGTGATTGTCAGAAATTCACGTTTCCTGTTTTTCAAAATGGAACATGAGTTGAACATGTTTTATATTTCCTACAACTAGCAATTTTCTTTCTTTGAAATGTGTTAGAGGGAGGAGCCCAGAAGTGCTGTGGGAGGGACTAAAATTCATATTAAAGTTTTAGCATGAGAGGGAGAATTGTCAGAGTAGAAGGTTTCTTCTGAGGTTTTGCTTTCTTATTTTTATTTTTTTTCCAATTTAGGATGATAAATATTCATGTTCAGATTCTTCTAACAATTCTTTTTTGGAATTCTGATTGTCAGATTATTCCCAGGATTGAAGAATGTGGACTTTCATGCTCTCAGGTAATCTCTTACTTGTTCCTATATGCTACCTATTAATTTAGTAGTTGTATGTTGCCAAAACAATAGTGAGAAAAGCAAGAAAGAAAAATGGAAAAGTAATTCAGCTCTCCTGAAAATTCACTTTATTTTTCTGTCATTCTGAATCAAGTGTCCAAAGTGGCAAAAATGATTGTTAGGAAGGGAGTAAGAAAATGTCTTTTACACTATTTCCAACTGCTGTTGTTAGTACCTTTTAAATCTGCCCTTTGTATTTGAAAAAATTTACTAAGTTCATATTCATTGCTTTGGAGAGTCAGTGTTTGCAAGAGCAGTGCTGCCAAAGAGATGAAGGAGGGAGGGATGGAAGGGCTCAGAAATTGCTAATTATTTTGGGAATACATAATACTGACTTTCCTGTGGAAAAAAAAAAAATGAATTAAGCTTGAGAAAGAGTAAAAGCTGGGTTTAATTTTGTGGGGTGAATGGAACTGCACTGTTAATTACTTATGTATGTGCATAAAGTGGAGTCTGAACCATATACCGTCTCTTTAGAATATTTGAAATCCGTATGTTTCCAAATATCCCCACAAAGGGGCAGTGTGGAGATATCCTACTTCTGTTGGCATTTTGAAACTGTAAGAATAATCTGAAAGATATATAAATAATAATAATAAAAAGGAATAAAATAATAGCATATCTGACTTTCAGTCTTAGTTGAGAATGATAACTATATACTTTCTACACAGAAGTAGAATTGATGGCATGAAAGACAGTGGCTGTCTGTTCAGACTTCTTGAATATGCCAGTGTTTAGGAGAGGCAATGAGGCATCCTAAAGTGGTACTACACAGATATCAAGTTAATACATGTTTCAGCAAGTTATTCTATATTTTATATGTTTATCCTAGAAAATATCAGGAATAAAGATGCTTATAAGACACTAGGTTGAGGGATGCTTCCCTTGAAGTTCTTTAAGATTCCCACATTTAAATTCTGTAGTATCTATCCACTTAAATAATGTTTTCAGAATAATAAAGTATAGTCATAAGACATGAATCTCTAGATGTGGCTGAGGACTTTTAAAGAATTTTTATGTATTTAACATTTATGAATGCATTTTAAATAATTTATGCTCCTTGGCCTGCTGCACTGAGAGTTTAAAATAGAGATGATTAACCATTCTAATTTATCCCTCCACAGAGTGTATGACTGTCAGACTCAGCATGTGAAGAACAATACCAGGCTTTTTATGGCGGGGTTCTCTCTAGCGGATAGGGTTCACCTCTGAGGACCTTAAACAGCACCTTTCCCTGTCATAGGCATGCATGTTAAGAAGATTGATTCATTGGATGCCTAAGATATAGATTTGTCCTACAACTTATTAAATGAATGTTGGATAAATGAGAAAGGTGTTGTATTGTTTGATTTTGGTGGGTTTTTTGTGGGGTTTTTTTTCCTTTTTTTTTAATTTTTTTCATTTTGTGGTGTTTTTTGTTTGTTTTGTCTTGTTTTGCTTTAGTTTACAAGGGAAATACATTGTTTCCACTATAATGGAATCTATTAATCATCTGTGATGTTAAAGACAGGATTCAGTTCATGTTCTCTATGTGATGTTTTTGCTAGTTGTATTCTGTGGAATCTTGAACACATTAATGACTTTTTAAGACAAAAATGTTTTCTCACTGGAAACAACAATGATCTCAACAGGATAAATTACTGCCAGCACAGCATTCCAGTCTACTGCAGAGCATTTTAGCTACATGAAATTAGGAGTCTTACTACTAGCTTGTTAGAGAAAACTTCCTTTTCCTTTGGAAGTAACTTCAATTTCCCTACAGAACTGACCACAGTTTGTGGCTTCCATCCCATTCTTACCTGTGTTAGTTTAAAAGGGAGCTATTTAACTTCCTCCATAATTTTGACTTAATGGTCTTTACAGGGCGCTACCCAGGGTTTAAAATTTGTCCTTGTCTATGTGCAATATGTGTGCTGTCTTCAGTGCTGTGTTTTATGGCAATTTGCTTAATGTGATAGTGAGATACTGTAATTTTAAAACCACCATAAGTTTTCTGTAGCTGCTATTGCTACAAATGAGTATAATAGAAAATTGTTTTTTTCTTTATGAAGTTTTCTGATAAGTTTATATAAGTGGATTTCTCTTCTGCAGAATCAGCCCTGAGGTTGTGTGGCTCTTCATCAAGCAATAGGGGAATGAAAAGCTATTGATTTGCATTTTGCTACTTTTTTCAGACTGTGGGTACTGTCAGAAGGTTTTGAGCAGCATTAATAATTAAAACCTTAGAGTTTGACCAGCAGATTAGATTTTAAGGTGGCTGTGTCTCCTGAATATTTGTAAGCAGTTTTGACCTCCTTGGCTACTCCACTTTGGTTATTCACTTTGAGTTTTTCACTCTAATAAGAGTAAAGCATGGGCTGCGAGAGGGAAATAGTGACACAACTGTTTTGAGGTATGTGACTTAAAAACCCTTCACTGAACTGTTCAGATTTTGGATCTTATTATAATTTTATGAATCATTCTTAGTTTACAATATGTATTCAGCAAGACATCTTTGCATTGCCTTATACAAGGCAACGTCCAGGTTTCGTTACTATACCACAAGCTGTACTTCTGTTCAGTACATGAAAGGAAAAAACAAAAGAACATTGGATGTTTATGCAAGTAAATGAAAATTTAAACAGCATGAAAATACACAATTGTGGGTTGAGTTATGGCAAAGGAACAACCAAGCTTTTATTATGCACTATGATTTATTTCTCCTTCCTTATTTTAATGGCTTGCCTTTAGAACTTGTGTGGTATTCTGGTATTCAAAGGTTAAATACAATGGGTTTGTTCTCCATGCCTCACCCAATAGCAAACAGAGTTATCAACCAAGTTTCTGTGTAAAAGCATAGGGGAATCCCAGGCTGCAATTGAAATTGGGTTTGTGCCCTACTCGTTTTACAATCCACATTGTTTGCAGGCTGTACACAGAGAAACAGGCTTACGCTAAATTTGACTTAGCAGCTGGTAAAGATCAAGAGCACTACATTTAAAAAGCTCTCCAGAAGACTATGAAATAGCATTAGTATTGTTTGCCACTAAATGTAGTAATGTTTTCAAAGTCCATGGATAAAGAATGAAACCCAAAATGGAATCTGGGATTTCCCTGCAATTATAAAGGTTATTGGCAACAAATTCTTGATATAGTTGGTCCCTGTTCGTGGTATTCACAGTTGATGTATGTGGTGCTTCTTTATTGGATATTTATGCCAGAGATCAATCTATTGTTGCTGAATACTATACACTGCAAAACCAGTGCAAAAACAGCCCTTAGGCCGTTAACTCAGCTGACATAGATTGGCACACTTTGGCATTTTACGGTAAGCAATTCATATTTTGACAGTGATCCCAAGCCACTGAAAAATGGACATGATACTCTAAGTGACATAATTCAGTTGTTCCCTAAAATATGTTTGAAAATCTATTTTCAGACATAGAAAATATCTGAAGAGACTGATCGTAGACCTGGCTTCCTCAGGACGAGTGAGAGAGATACAGTGTGAGGTCCTGACATAGGACGATGATTCACCACAGACTTTTTTGTGCATGCATTGATATAGTTGATGACTGGAGGAGATGCATAAAAATATAAAACATACCCTCTGCTAATACTTGCTGAGTATAATCCACAATAACATGCACTAGATAGAAAGCCTGGGTTTTGCACCCCTGCTTGTCACTGACTCACTTGTGTGGCCCTATTCAAGTAATTTCCTTTCTCCAGTTTCCACAAGTACAAAATAGTGCTGACCTTCCTGTGTGATGTGTCTTAATTATGTGTTTTAGTTAAGTGCTTTGAATACTATGATTAAGTGTTAGGTACTCATTAGTCAAAACAATCATATTGAGTCACTGTATTAGAGTGATATTAACCCATTTGCTTAGATATCCCTGCTTGCCTTCTTTGCTGATAGTCAGGAGAGCTGCACTTCAGTGAGTTAAGCTGGCTTATCTCTTTAACTGTGTTTTACGTTTGCTCTTAAGGTCAGGAATAGCTTAGCAATGATATAAGACACTTCCATGTTTCCTGCTATGTCCTATGCCATCCCGTTTCCTCACCACCTGAGAAGAAAACAGCCAGTGACAGATACAAGCAGGGACTTACAAAATACTCCTGTGTTCCTCACTATTCCTACCAACACTTTCAGGAGTGGTGGAGATGGAGAAAGCCCTGCAAGTCCAAACTTGCAAAAAATGCAACAGTAGCTCTTGTTTACTTTCTTTCTCTCTTCTTCCTTCCTTGAGAACTCTGGGAAAAAGTTAGAAGGTTTGAAAGAGGTAATCCACTGGCGTAGCATGAGCTGAGGCACTACAAGAAAGTCATGGAAGCTATGGTCACAAAATTAACAGATGTTGGAACTGGACCTGACAAGGTATCCAGAAGCTGAAACACAAGCATCACCATCATATGTCACATAAATATGTGCAATCAGTACCCACAGCAGGAGGCAGATATTAGAAAAAAAAACCAAACAACCAAAAAAGGGATATATAAGCAGGCTCAGCAGGAGATGAGAGCAGGTGACTTTTATTCCTGGCTGTGAACGTTAGTTCACATATCTCTCTCAGCCCTGATTTTAGGGAGGGAAGATGTCCATCAGCTCCATTTGAGCCCAGCATACAGTGGTGAATATGGAGATCTGGGAGTAGGTGCTTTCCACAGCTGCAGAATATTGTTGTCTGACTGCTTTGAAGTTGGAAAGCTACTTGTAATTTGATGAAATCTAGGCTGACAAATCTTTTTTAGGAGCGGTAGTAACTATAATGAGACCATGTGGTGTGGCCTAGCTGGAATTCATGCAGTGAGGTCTAGGGTTAGCTTAATTTGTACATTTGCTGAAGCTGGCAATGTTGTACCTGTTACTTTGTCATGTTTGTTTATACTATCCTCGTCTTCCTCTCTTGCCAGAATACCTGTGCATGAGAGAGAACCAGGGATGGTAAAAAAAGAGAAGGAACAAAAAGAGGGTTTAAAGACTTATTTGAAAGGATAGCTTTGGATACTCTTGTGACATTTTTTGTTCAGCATTGAGAAGCTCACCTCATTCCCAGATAGGTAAGTAATTTGGACCTAAGAAAGAAGTTTCCCCCTACCCCTAACTACAAATAATTTGGTTTCTAGGAGCCCTGAATTCCTGTGTTCTCTGGTTACAAGGCTGTTCAAATCAGGAACTGTTATTTGAAGTTCTGTGTGTTTTGTTACCATCATCCTCACAAGAGATGCCTATGTTTTATGTATCAACTCTGGCACAGATATTTTCGTATTAGTTTTCATACTCTCAGGAAAATATTTTTCTTTGTGAAACTTTTTTCATTTTTTGGCATTTATTTGCTTTTTTTTTTTTTTTTTTTGTTTTGTTTTTGTGTTGTTCTGTTTGGTTTCTTTTTTCTTTTTTTTTTTTTTTTAAACCTGGGATTTATTTGCCATCTTAAAATTAAAAACAGAGAATATATCCCAAACAGCAGCGTGCCGGTGACCAAGTTCCAGAGCAGTTCTATGATATGGACACAGCACAGTAGTGACCCTGCTTTTACAACTACAGGAATTCAGTGGTCTAGAGTTTTCTGAGGTCATGAATAAGCTGTAAAGTCACAGTAATTAATGATGATGAAGTCTGGAATGGATTGCTTCTGGAGCTTATATTGATCTCCACACATGCTAAGAAAATCTCAGTTACATCTCAGATAAAGGTCATTCTTTCTAAGGCAGAAATGTAAAGTAGATGGCATCTTGAGTTCTTTCTTACCCTAATTTCTCTGCTTGCATTCATAATTTTTTCTCTTGTGGGATGTAAAGGTGGTCTTTCAAGTCATATTTAGCTTATTCCTTCAGAACAGTCAACAGAGCCAAGGTTGCTCTCACTGTACAGCATGTCCTGCCCTTTCAGCATGCCAAGTACTGAACTCACCATAAAAACTGTATGGGACATATAACCTCCTTCAGGAAGTGTCTATGCAAAAAAGATGAGAGTTTCACTTTTACTTTGCAGATTATCTGTGGATCTTGCAAGAAAATGTTTCAACTTAGTTGCTTTTAGTATGTGTGGTAAATTTCAATCATTTCTGGAAAACTGTCTTGGAGTTGCCTCTACTTGCCTGCATATTTCAGCAAGTATGAATCATATAAACAACATTGTTCAGTACTAGATGTGCATTCATTGTCTTTTCTTGGAAAAACTTTGAGGAAATAGAATTTATTGCACTTAACACATTTCACTGTCTCCAGTTTTGTTTTTCCCTTTCATCCCTACATATGCAAACTTCCTTGATCTTTTTCCCACTTCCTCATCTCCCTGACCTGCTGTTCTTCCTTCCATGACTGCAATGTCAGTTTTCTCCATTACTTTACAAATGCCTATATCTTTCTATTATAATTTATCTCCTTTTTTTAAAAAAAAATAAAAATATTTTTGCTATTCTCTTTATGGTATCATGCTTCATGCTTAGTTTTGGTCTGTGGTGTGTTAGTTTATCTATAATATGCCATTTTTAAGTGTGAGAGGACTAGAAAATAGTTTTTTTTTCCTCTTACCAGTTTCTTCCAGAAAGAGATACTTCTAGGAGCTTATAGGGATTACTAGAATTTGGAGCAGGGTTTAAAGGAGCTGTAGCTCTCCTGTTTCCACTAGCTGTATTTTCCCTCATTTTCAATATATTTAGATATAATAGAATAATTTTTACAGCATGGTCTCATCTGTGTTAACATTCAATGTAGATGAGGCCATTAGTGACATGGTTTAGGGGTGGACTTGGCAGTCCTGGTGTAATGGTTGGACTTGATGAACTTAAAGGTCTTTTCCAATCCAGTTGATTCTATGATTCTGTGATTATTTTTTCTTCCACTTAGGGGGAAAAACACATACTTTTTAGCCAAATGTGAGGCATAGGTGGTTTTCAATGAGTAAGAGCTATCATTAAAAATGAGACATAGGGTGAGGCAATATATGAAGGTACTGAACACTGATAGGTTTATTAAGCTGAGGCAATGCCCAGGAATTATTGCTGCTTTTAGGGACAATAGTGTGATCAGGAGAGTCAGGTGAAACAATGCTGCTGTTGAAACATTGGTAGAATCCTGCCTCTTTGGAAGACCTTCTTTTGGACCTCTGCCTTCTTTAGTTGGACTGTGCTAACTTTAGCAACTACAGTACCTGGAAGGTACACAAGATAAAGCCAAACGTTCCATAATTTGGTCCTCAGACCCCAACAAAGTTAGAAGTTCACAGCAAAAAAAAAAAAGAAACAGACTGTGCAATGACTTTTTGAGAAATTATTTTTTATTTTGTATGTTATTTATTCTTCCTTAGCATTTCCAAATTTATTCATAACTGGCTTCTATTTTGGTTGTCTTGAGCAGCAAATGTTTCAGCTGGAATGCACAGTATAGATATTTTCAGTAGGGCTTTTGTATATGGCATTTTTTGGATGTGTTTTAAGCTCTCGTGTACACACACTGCTAGCTCTTTCAAGGAAAGATGTTTTGGCTTTTGTGGCTCTTGATAGGAGAGGAAAGGTGTGTATAGAGGGATTCTGGTGCAAGATTTCTAATGTAGGATTAAGACTTTCAGTTGCCATAATAATACAAGTATGAATAGTTAGGAAATAATCCTGTGAAAAATTTTCATGTGTGCAGCTGCAAAATAAGTAAACAAATGTATGTTTTCACCTTTGTGTATTCAGCTTTTCCTCATTTTGCTGTGGCTAGAGTGTTTCTGTAACTCAAGCAAGCACAGTTAGAGGTTGCCAGGTGTCTTAATCATCAAGTCTTCAGTGGAAACAGTTCCTTAACTGATACTGTGGCATCAGGAAGGAATGCAGTGGCCTCACAGGATTGCCATCAGAAACTACTTTACCACTGCTTCTAGCATGGCCTGAGGTATCATTTGTATGGCTTTACAACCTTACACAATCATGTAACAAGCTAAGGCTAGAATAAAACCAAAGACAACATTTAAAATATTTCCTATCAGGAAAAGCTATAATCAGGGGTAGTTTCAAGGTTATTTAAGTTTGAATTTTTTCTGTTTAAGGAGAAGAGGAAGAAACACAGTATGTATGGGAGCTATAAAAAAACAGAAATGTGCTCCTGCATTTATTTCCATGGCTTTGAAGGGTGTCAGCCCTGACACGTGGCCTAGAAAGTCTTGAAACTGTTATAATAAATTATTGCCAAGTGTGCTTTGTTGTTTTTAAAATTTTGGTATTTGTGATCCTTGCTGGCAGGGTTGGGATTAGCAAGTGACTTTTTGGTTTTAAGCCCTTCTGCTCCCAGCATTTCAGGATAGTATCTCTGCAACATTCACCCATAATATGACCTTGCTCCTTTCCTGTTGTTTCAGGTTACTAAATACAGAGTAAATGGAGACAATGAAAAAGCATTAGTGACTTGTCAGGGCAGTATGAGAAACCTGCATGTTCACCATGGTGCTGCCTCAAATTAGGCAAGGGAAAAAGTTAAGCACTATGTTAGTCTCACCTCCAGTCTCTACAGTTCAGGCACCTGAGTTAGGAGCCAGTGTTTGACATTCAATCTTCAGAGTAGCTGCTGAGTCACTCTTCTGAAGTTTCAGCTTCTGATTTTTGGCTGGTTTTTTGAAGACTGCTGAAAATAAAATGTAAGAAGTCGGAAACAGGTTTCCCATTTGAATGGTGAAATCACTCAGCTTTAAAAATTACATCTTGCCTGTCCTTCTCTCAGACCATCTTTTTTCATATCCTCCGTATGCAGTATCACTGCTTTGACAGGAGGCCTGGGTAACCCTCTCCGTTACTGCGCAGTGTAGCAAACAGACAACTTAGGAGTAGAACTGCTTCATGTGAAGGAGGATATTGAACACGGCTGTCCCTTGAGATAAGGACTCGGATGCTCGAGTATAAAAGCTGGAATGTTCCCATATTCTACTTTCCTTTTCTAATACTTCCAACTTGAAAGAAGCTAAGCTTAAGCTTTGTTAGTTTGAGCTCTGTTACTGTTAAATCTCCTCCAGCCACTTGCTACTCTGGGGATGCGGGTGTCTCACAAGTGAGTGTATGCTATCCCACTGGCATAAGCTAGATGTCATTCCACCTTCATTCTGGTCATGTATCCATGAAGCTTTCAGATCAGAAAGGGAGGTGCCTAATAAGCTTGTGTGTCTCTAAGTGTTAGGTGACAATTAGTAATTATGAATCATGGTGTTTGGCTGAGATTACCACAGTTTGCTTAAATCATGTTTCAGGTACCTAAATCATCTTTTAGAGTTGGCTGACTTCACAATGTCACAGCATGGTTGAGGTTGAAAGGGACCATCAGGGCTCATCTAATCCAACCTCCCTGCTCAAGCAGGGTCACCCAGAGCCCATAGGCCAGGGTTGTGTCCAGACAGCTCTTGAGTATCTCCGGGGAAGGAGACTCCACAACCTCCCTGGGCAACCTATTCCAATGCTCTGTCACCCTCATAATGAAGAAGTTCTTCCTCATGTTCAGGTGGAACTTCCTGTGTTTTACTTTATGCCCATTGCCTCTTGCCCTATCACCTGGGATCACTGAGAAGAATCTGGCCCCATTCTCTTGACACCCTCCCTTCAGATACTTCTATCTATTGATCAGATCCCCCTGAGCCTTCTCTAGGCTGAGCAGACCCAGCTCCCTCAGCCTTGCCCTGTGTGAGATGATCCATACCATTAATCATTCCAGCAGCCCAGAGCTCCAGATGTTCCATGTTCTCACACGAAGGTCAACTCTATCACCTTGCCTTCCTGTCCTGTCTTTCCTAACAAATGTGTAACCATTCATGACATCATTCCGGTCATGCGAACTGTCCTGCCACATCTCTGTAATTGCAATGAGATCAAAGCCTAATGACTGCACATAGATCTCTAATTCTTCCTGTCTGTTTCCCATACTCCGTTCATTGGTATACGTGCACTTCAGAGAGAGGTATTCAGGTGCGTCAGTTTCCCAAGAGAGGTAAAAGAGGATACCCCATTTACAGGTCCTGTAGGCACTTCCTTGGCTGTATGCACTTGCTGGAGGTATCCCCACTCAAGCCTTGCCGTGTGTGTGTAGTGTCTATAACTCTCTTCTTCCTCACCTTTCTTAGTTTAAAGCTCTCCTTACCAGGCTGGCCAATCTGTTGACAAAGATGCATGTGCCCTGCTGGGTGAGGTGGATCCTGTCTCTCCCAATCAGCTGTTGATCTTTAAACCAGGTCCCATGGTTCTAGAAACCAAAACCCTGTTGCCAACACCAGCAACACAGCCGGTTGTTTACTTGGTGAATCTGTCTACTCTTCTTGTTGTCACTTACCTTAACTGAAGGATCAAGGAGAAAGCTACCTTGGCCCCTAGACCCTTGACCACCATCCCCAGAGCTGAAATCCCATTTGATAGTTCCCAGGTTATCCTCAGTATCATTGGTGCCCACATGAAAGAGCAACAGGGGGTAATAGTGGGATGTGTGGACAAGCCTTGGTAGTCTTTCCATGACATATCTAATTCAAGCCCCCAGAAGACTATAGACCTCTCTAGACAAGCACTTGGCAGATGGGTGCCTCTGTCCTGCACAGCAGAGAGTCACCACAGTGATCACTTGCCACTTCTTCCAGGTCATTCCGCACATTCCACACTGGCATAGGGATCAGTCTCAGTTCCTTCACTTGAGGTGTGTGGCACAGCATCCAGCAGTTCAGTTACTTCACTTAAGTCATGCCCAGCTCCTTCTCAGCTTGCAGGAAACTAAACCTGTTTGTCAAACCTGCAGGTTTTCAGGAGGAACAGGAGCTTTTCTCCTTGTATGGGGAGGGACCAGTTATCACTGTTTTCACTGTGTGTTCTGATCACCCGAAGCACAATAGCTTCAGCTTTAGCAATGACCACTCTAAACGCAGTGTGTGGTAGCACAGGGCAGAAGTGCACAAATAGCATAAGGAGATAATGCAGCTGCTCAGCCTCGTGCGTACACCAAAGGTGTCATCATACTCCTCACACTGTCGGTTTTATACTCGTGACTAATGTCTACCACTAAAACCACAAGTCAGTTATCAAAATAGATTAAAGGAAGAATGTTTTTTATGGTGAGGGTGCTGAGGCGCTGGCACAGGGTGCCCAGAGAAGCTGTGGCTGCCCCATCCCTGGCAGTGTTAAAGGCCAG
>JBCJKH010035189.1:0-15028 GCA_039877255.1 Loriculus beryllinus
AAGGCCAGGTTGGACACAGGGGCTTGGAGCAAGCTGCTCCAGTGGAAGGGGTCCCTGCCCATGGCAGGGGTTGGAGCCGGAGAAGCTTTAAGGTCCCTTCAACACAAACCAGGCTGAGATTCTGTGACTTGTACCAAGCACTGAGCATGTGGCCAGGACAGCTTTCAATGGGAGGGAGATTTGCAGTCACCAGCCCTGTCTTCATTTTTGGGGGTGATGTAAGGCTGCTTCTCTTTGCTCCCAGATGATGCGGAGCCACGGCTGAGGCCTCATCCTCTGATGCGAACTTTCCAGCAGGTAACTGGTCCCAGTTCAGCAGCCCTGGAGCCACCACCCCCCCCGCACCCTGCTGCTTTCCCTCTCCTGCGGTCCCCATGCACCCACTGTCCCTGGGCGATGCCATCCCTGCCAGCTGCTTGCTTTGGGCAAGGTCTGCTAGAAGTGCCGGGGGTGAAGCAAAACGTAGGGGCGGCCTCGGGGGGCTGCAGGGAGACAGGGTGCCCGAGGTTGGGTGCTGCTTGTCCCAGAGATCTCAGGCAAGTCCCTCTGCGTTGCAGGGTCATAGCGTGGGAGGCGCAGGCTTGGCTGTTCTCTAGCACCAGCTCGAATTCGGCACTGACTCCCCTACAGCTCAAGAGGTAGGGGAGCGCTCCGGGAGGGGGTTAGGCAGCCCTGCTGGCACGGCTTGAAGCAGTAGGGACAGGCACAAACCTCTTGGCTTTGGCTTTCCCTCATCCCACCAGCTCTCAGGCTTCCCCCCTTAGCTCCAGGGCCAGTGGGAGGCTGGCAGTGCCCCTTCTCCTTGGTGTCCCCGTGCTAGGGAGGCAGTGGGGAAGGAGGGGATGGGGAGCACGGGCAGCGCTCACCCCCAGCCCCTCCATTGCAGGGGTCTGCCCGCCGCAGAGTCAGCATCGCCGTCATCCCCAAGCAGCTCTTGGTAAGGACACGCACAGCGGGGACGGACAAGAGCTCTGTGTCCCGCTGTCAGACGTGTCCCCAGGCTCGGTGCTACCGGGGTGCTGGGTCCCCACTGATGGTCCCACCTTTGGTGCCCAGCCAGGTGCCAGCCCTGAGAGCCGAGTGGTGCTGGCCGGTGAGCTGGAGAGGGACGGGGCCCAGCGCTGGCGCAGCACCCAGAGGTAACTGCAGTGGGTGGCACGGCCCTGGCTGCCACTGCCCCACGGGGCATGGCACAGCACCGGGTCCTCTCTCTCCCCAGGAGCGAGCTGGAGCCGCAGGGCCAGGGCAGTGCCATGACCGGGGACCCAGCGGCTGAGGCACAAGACAAAGACTCAAATGCAGGGAACAAGGAGTCGGAGCAGCTTGGGCTGATGTGAGCAGATCCCTACGTGTGCCCAGCACTCCATGTGTGCCCAGTATCTGCCTGTGGCTACTGAGCTCTTTGTGGTCCTAGGACTGCACATGGGAAAAGGGCTTTTGGTGATGTAAGGCTGGGATGTTGCTTGTCTGCCCCACTTTGAACCTCCTCTGCCTCAGTTTCCCCTGTGCATTATCGGTCGCCTGTGCCCTCCCAGGCTTGTTGCATCTGGGTTTGCAAAAGGCCCAGTGAGGTCTGGGGTTGAGCTGAACCCCCTCCTTGTCCCCAGCTGGGGCAGAGGAGGGATTCGCTCTCCTCTCCTGGCTGATGAGTGCCCCTGGTCACCTTCTCTCCAGGTCCAAGGGATCCCCAGAGGTGCTGTGGCGGCCGTGGCTCTTCCTCCCGCACCACTACTGGGTTTTCTTCTGGCTGCTTCTCCTGAGCATCGCCTTCCTCTTCCTCATCCGTGCCCTGGAGCTGCAGCGGCTGCAGTCTGTGGCATCGCCCAAGGCCTAAGCAAGGAGGCGGAGACCCTCAGTTCCCATCGTTGCTCCTTCCTCACACTGTAAAACACCACATCCCTAGAATAATAAAATTGGAGGGAAAATGGGGGGGATTGTAATGCTGGAGCACAGGGAACATCCTGTGGTGGGATCTAAGGTTTGGCTGGCACCTCCTTAAAGGCACAAAGGGCTCGCAAACCTGCAGAAGCTCTCATCGATGCTATGAGCTTGCCTGTTCTCAGCACACCAAGGGGTGCAGGGATGCTACCACACAATCCCCCTGTGCAGGAGACAGAGACCAGACTGCCCATGGCCAGTGGGTTTGCATTAGAGACACCGCTCTGGCTGGACACCCTCCACCGCGGCATGTCCTCGGTCCCTGCTCCTGGGGAGCTGTAATTAAGATCTAATGCTCATTTGCTGCTGCCCGGGGGGTAAAGGAGGGGCTGGAAGGAGCCAGGGCAGCGTCCAGACTCTCTCCTAGCACCGCGAAGGGCTCACAAACAGAGGGAGCTGTTCCCGATCGCTCCAGCGTCTGGGAAAACCAGACGGAGACGCCCCGTTTCCGCGTCCGCCCCGGCCTCTTTCTGCTCCAGAGCATGGATGGGCTCCGTTGTGCCCGCATCCAGCAGCTTCGCAGGGAGCTGGTGGGCTCGAAACACCCCAGCCGAGCTGGGGAGGAGGAGTATGGCGGTGGTTCTGCACCAGGACCCCCGGGAGGAGGCCCGAGGGGCCATGGGCAGGAGGGATGGAGGTGCTGGGCTGGGTGGCTTCACTGTCCAAAGCCACCGGCGGTGCCACTGGTGACTCACGGCGACAGAACCCCCGTGCCCTTGAGTCACCATCCCCAGCCTCGTGGCAGGTTGTCCCCGTGTGTCACCGGAGCCCAGTGTCCAGCAGCACCCTGAGGACACCGGCACCCAAAACCACCCCAAAGCACCGGGCCAGGAGCGACCTTCAGTGACTGCAGCGGCTCCAGCCTCTGCCCCAAGGTACCTTCACCCTACAGGGACCATTCGCACCCGGGTCCCCCCATCACCCCAAAAGTTCCTCCGGGGCTGTGGTGGTTCTGGCCACTGGTTAGGGTGCGGGGCTGTCACCGAGCGGGTCCCCCCTGTACCACAGCTCCCTCCTGGTCTCTATTTTTGGCTGAGGGGGGAAGTGAAGCAGTTTGGTTTGCTCGCCTGAATCTTTGTATTTCCTTTATGAAAGTCTAGTTTCTCACCCTAAAATTAACAAAAAGACCCCCCCCCCCCCGCCCCCAAACAACCAAAAGGGCAGGGGTTGTGCTGTGCATCTCCTCATCCAGCTGCTCCAAACCTCCCAGTGCAGCTTGGGGACCACTTGCTGGGGGGTGATGTGGGCTCAGCCTCCTCCAGCTCTGTTGTACCCCAATTGCAGCAGCACAAAGCTGCAGCACCCCAGCACCAACCCCCCGGTCCCAGCACCGCGCTGCAGCAGCCGGCACGCCCGGGTCCCCACGGTCTCCCAGGCGGGGGGAGATAGGGTGGGAAAAGGGGAGGGAAGAAGAGGAGGAGGAGGGGAAGGGAGGGGAGGGGAAGGGAGGGGAGGGCCAGCCCGCAGCCGCTTGCGGAGCCGGAGCCCGTTTCCTGCTTTCTTCTGCCGCTGCAAGCAGCCCCGAGCGCTTCCCCCGGGCTGTGCCTCAGTTTCCCTTTCCGGCAGGCTCTGGAGGTGAGTGCGGAGTGGCGATGGGCAGAGCATCCCTGCGTGGGGGTGTCAGGGCTCTGCTGTCTCCTCATCCCACTGTCCCCCAGCTCGGATGTGGGCAGCATCCCACCGGCCGGTCCCCTCCGCCCGCAGGGCTCGGCTGGGGATGGGGGTTACCAAAGCCAAGGGGTGATTTTGGGGTGCTGACTGGGGGGGGGGGGGAACGCAAGGGAAATGCTCTGCCCCACCGTGCCCGTGTCCTGTGGGATGCTCGGGATGCCGAGCTGGGATGCTGTCTGATGGGGGGCAGGAAGTGCTTTGTCTTCTCTGCACCATCCCCAAAGTCTGTTCCAGCGGTCCCCCTGCCGCATTCTCGCTGCTTCTTGCCCCCGGGACAAAAGGAAAAGAGAGCAGCCCCCACTTCTCATCTCCATTCCCAGTACTGCCAGTGCTCCCAGTGCCGAGTGGGATGGAGTGGGAAGAGTTTTGCTGAGCGCTTCTCCCATATCCTACCCCTCTGCCCAGTGGGATGCTCCAAGGACCTTGGGATTGAGTCCTAAGAGGGGGTTTGAGACTGGTCCCATCCCAGGGCTGAGCCTGGAGAACACAGACCTGTGCCTGGGGTCGATGAAGTCATTTGGGTAGCCAAATCCATGGTACCTACCCCAAGACCCAATGGAGACAACAGGGGCTGGGGGTGAAGGAGAAGCAGGAGGAGGACAAAGATGTGGGATGCAAAGCCTGGCCCTGGGCAGACTTCTTGTGCCGAAATTCAGCTACAAGAGGCAGCTCCCTCCATGGGGCTGGTGGTGGGCAAGTTTATGCATCCCCCAGGTGTTGTCTCTGTCTCTCCTTGGGACGTGGCTGGACTGTGGCTCCTGAAACCCCTGCAAAGGGAACACCAAAATGCCCCAAGAAGTGCTCACTTCTGCTGCTGGCTGCACCCCCAAGGGGGGATTTTGGTGTGTGCTTTCCAGGGGGAAGCTCCGCCACCGTGACCCTGCTGCCAGGCTCTGCCCTCGCTACTGCTGGTGGCTGGTTTGTCCCCTCTCCTCCACTCCTCTCCCCACAGCTCTGTGCTGGGAGCCTCAAACCAGAGGATTCACAGGGATTTTCCCTTCTCTTCACGAACTGGAGGCCTTAGGGCCCTGCCTGAGATTGCTGCAAGGACTTCCCAGGGTCCGGCCTGGCTCAGCAGCAGTCCAGGGGTCTCCAGGCTGGATCCCAACCCCAAAGCAGCCTGGTTCGTGCTGGGAGCCAGCTCCCAGAGGCTCAGCTGAGGCTGGAAATCCTCCCGGCTTTCATTAGCTCCGTATGGAGCTGTGTCCTTCCCCACCCCATTTCCATGTGCCTGAAAGACACATGAGCTCGCCTGCAGCCCAGCATCCCCAGCACAGCCCGCCCTGGCCGTCTCCCAGCGGGCTACTGCTTCTCCTCATGCAAGGACACAGGAGAGACCCCGACCTAGCAAGCAGGATGGGATGTCCCTGCTCCAGGGACGCTCCACATGCGTCATTCCTGGGTGAAGTCCCCACCAGAGCCAACATGAGCTGAGTCAGGGCTAGCTCAATTCTACCCCTCCTTGGCAGCACCACAGACCTGCAGGGCTGGGGGGGGGGGGGGGGGGCTTTCCCAGCCCTGGGGGGCTTGGCAAAGCTTTGTGCTTTGTGGTTGGGCTGGCAAATAGAGGTTGGCATGGGACACGGCTGAGGGGACAATGCCAGGAGTGGGATAGATGCAAGCAGTGCTGGTCCCAGGAGAGATGCCAGGAGTGCATCTCGCAGGGATGCAGGGGTTTGGGATACCCATGGGGAGTGCACTGCACCTCTCCTCTTGCAGGTTCCCTGGCATCATGGGGCTGTTCATACTCTGGTTTGGGTTCTGTGGGTTTTGGGTTTCCCCTTTGGTGCTTCCTCTGTGCTCATCTGCTTTTGCCCTGCTCCAGGGGTGGCAGAGACAGGAGGAAAAGTCACCCCGCTCTGGTTGCAAAAGCCAGGCTGGTGGGATGGGTCCGATCCTGCTCCCCAGGGCTGGGTTTGGCTGCATTTGGTTTGCCCCTGCACCCAGGACCCAACTCCCAGTCCCTCCCCTGGTGAGGCTGAAGGTGAAGAGGAAGGAAGCAGTGGGTTTGTTCTGAAGTACCTCGCTCCGCTGCAGGCACACACTGTACGGAGGAAGCCGCTTGCTGCCACCGCAGCCGTCCCCTCCCCTGACGTCAGTGCTCAGGGTGACACCGTGGCTTGCTGGGTGCAGCACCCGGGGGAGACTTCAACGCGCTCTGCCAGGAAGAGCCGCCCGAGAGCACCCCCGGGTGGGAAACCTCACATCCAGACACCAGGTACGGGGCTTGGATGGGTTTGAGGATGAGGGTCCAGGAGGGTCCCCTCCCTGCTTACCTCTGCTGTCCCTCGCCAGGCTGCGGGCTGAAGCAGGATGAACGCTCCGGCCAACCCGGCCCATAGCATTTTCGAGAGGTTCCTGCGTGCCGGGGAGTGCCGGGAGGTGCTGGACTGCTTTGAGGAGCTGTGCCAGGAGCTGGGGCTGCAGGGCAGCGGGCTGCAGCTCTACCGTGGCCTCAAGGCTGCCCTCAACTACTGGAGTGCCAAGGCCCTGTGGAGCAAGCTGGATAAGAAAGCTGGGCACAAGGACTATGACCAGGGCACAGCCTGTGCCAGCACCAAGGTACCGGGCATATGGAGTACAGGGTTTGGGTCCCTCCTTGCTCTGTGTCCTTGTCATCAGGGTGAGAGCATCACTTGGGGCACCCTGGCCCCCACCCCGGGAGGATGCAGGATGGGGTTGATGGGGTTTAATGGCACAGGGTGTTAATTAGCACCCCTCCTCTCCCCATGGCATGATGTCACCTCAGTGCCACCCAGCCAACAGCGTCCTTCCTCCTCCTGGCTGCTCCTCACTGGGGACATCTCATGGGAGGCTGCAAAGGGGCAAAGGGACCTGCCAAGCCCTTTTTGGAGGGCAGGAGCTTCTCTGGCACCCTATTTCTGTCCAAGAGCTGATAGCTTTTGTCCCCAGTGCTGGTGCCCCATTATCCCCCCAGCCTTATGCAGGAGATGGAACCCGAGTCCTGGTTTTTTGAGCTTGTTGCTGGTGAGATCTCCCCATTCTGGGCTGTGTTTTATCTCACTGAGCACTTTGAATTGCTGCCCTGGGTAAAGGCAAGGTTCAGGCAGCCAGAGAAGCGCGGGGCTCCCCACAGGACCCCCCCATTTTGCAGGGAGAAGCAGTGCATGCAGCCCAGGGGACAAGGGGACTAGGTGAGAGAGAGCCAGATCCTGGCCTGGGGAAGCAGGGAGACGCTGCCATACTCCTGCTCCCTGTGGGGTGTCAGTCCCCTTCACACCACCCATCCCCTTGGCAGTGCCTGGTGGTGGGGGCCGGCCCCTGTGGGCTGCGGGTGGCCATCGAGCTGGCGCTGCTGGGTGCCCGCGTGGTGCTGCTGGAGAAGCGGGATTCCTTCTCCCGCAACAACGTCCTGCACCTCTGGCCCTTCACCATCCATGACCTGCGGGCGCTGGGTGCCAAGAAGTTCTATGGACACTTCTGCACCGGCACACTGGACCACATCAGTGAGTCTTTAAGGGGGGGCCAAGCTCCGCACCCTCAGGTTCCCCCCTTGTCCTCACAAGGAGCAGGGGTGCAGCCCTGAGTGTCCATGCTCCCATCGCAGGTATCCGGCAGCTCCAGCTGATCCTGCTGAAGGTGGCTCTGCTCCTGGGGGTGGAGGTGCACATCAACGTGCAGTTCAACGGTCTCATCCCGCCAGTGGGCAAAGCGGGTGGACAGGGTAAGGTATCACTGTGGCATCTGTGGGGACAAGGACAGGGATGTGGGTGGCTTCTTTGAGCCCCCCCGCCATGCCCTCTGCTTGTCCAGGACATGCCTTTTTGCAGGGGGATGAGATGCAACCGTCTCCCCCCTGCACTGGAGCGCGTCCCAGTTGAGACCCAGCACACTCGTGATGGCCGCTCTCCCCGCAGGCTGGCGCGCTGTGCTGCAGCCCAGCTCCTCTCGCCTCAGCCACTATGAGTTCGACGTCCTCATCTCAGCCGGTGGAGGCAAATTTGTCCCTGAAGGTGATAGCAGCGGGTCCCTGCACCCATGGGACTGGTACAGGGGGCTCAGGTGGGGGCTCACCCCAATCCTATCCCGCAGGGTTCAAGCGGAAGGAGATGAGGGGTAAGCTGGCCATCGGCATCACCACCAACTTCATCAACCGCCACAGCCGGGCCGAGGTGGAGGTGGCCGAGATCAGCGGCGTGGCCAGAATCTACAACCAGAAGTTCTTCCACAACCTCTACAACAAAACAGGTCGGTGGTCCCAGCCCCGGCATGGGGGTGCCAGGGGTCCATGTCCCATCCTGGTGCAATTGGGGGCTCAGCCCTGGGATATCTTAAAGGCCTTTTCCAACCCAGTTGATTCTGTGATTCTGTGTCCCCTGGATGCGGGTCCCCACGTGGTACTTCACAGCAGGGGACGTTTGGTGGCTGAGCTCAGTGTGGGGGCTCCCTGTGGCTCTGTCCCATGGCTCAGCAAAGGTCCTTCCCCATTCGCAGGCATTGATCTGGAGAATATCGTCTACTACAAGGATGACACTCACTATTTCGTCATGACAGCCAAGAAGCAGAGCCTGCTCAAGAAGGGGGTCATCCTCCAGGTGAGAAGGGCAGGATCCAGCCCCAGGATCCCATAGCGATGGAGGGGAGGACGCAGATCATGGGTGCTGGTTTGACCCCGCACCCCTGGGATGCTGAGGGCTTTGGCAGCCTGTGCCAGGGGAAGAATCCTTCTGAAGGGCTCACAGCCCCAGGCCCAGTGGCACAGCTTCACCTTAGAACCGGCTGCACTCAGGCTGGGGGGCAGATGCCACCTCCCAGGTCCCAGCCAGCTTCACCTCATCCTCGCAGGACAAAGCGGACATCGAGAGCCTCCTCTCCCCGGAGAACGTGAACCGGGATGCCCTCCTCAGCTATGCCAAAGAAGCTGCCAACTTCTCCACCAACTACTGCCTTCCCCAGCTGGAGTTTGCCCTCAACCACCGGGGCCTGCCGGATGTTGACATGTTTGATTTCACCTGCATGACACGCTCGGAGAACGCGGCGCTGGTGCGGGAGCACAACGGGGTCCGCCTGCTCCTTGGGCTGGTGGGCGACTGCTTGGTGGAGGTGAGGGTCCCCCTTGCAGCACCATGTCCCTCAGTTTCCCTTTTCCCCGCAAGATGTGTTGGTTGTAATATATTCCCCATCCCTAAATACTTCTTGCCCCATCTGCCCATCCTCAAGTCCCGGTATCAGGATGCTCTGGTGGGGTTACACCTTCCCTGGCCCCACCAGGGATCTGGGATGGTTCAGGGTGGAGGAGCAGCCCAACTCCTCTCCAGACACAGCTGTACTGGCTGGGCAGGACACGGACACCATCCTCGCTGTGCGTCCTGCTGCCTCTCCCTGCTTTGATCCCTGGCCGAGCCCAGCAGCTCCCAGCCTTTTCCCAGCCATCCCAACCAGCCGTGCTGCTCCAGCTCCATCTCTGCCTTTCCCTTCACAGCCTTTCTGGCCGCTGGGCACCGGCGTGGCCCGGGGTTTCCTCGCTGCCTTCGATGCAGCATGGATGGTGCGGCGATGGGCGGCCGGGACCCCCCCACTGGAGGTGCTGGCTGAGAGGTGAATGTCCCCATCCTGTTGTGGTGGACCTGGAGCGGGTGGGGATGGGCACTGACCCCAGCCATGTCCCTTCCACTCAGGGAGAGCATCTACCAGCTACTCTCCCAGACCTCTCCGGACAACACCAACAAGAACATCAGCCAGTACAGCATCGACCCGACCACGCGCTACCCCAACATCAACCTGCAGGCCATCAAAGCCAACCAGGTACCCAGCCCAGACCCTGCCATGGGGCAGCCACCCAGCCTAGCCTCCCCAGTGGTCAGGGTGACACCAGCTTGCACAGTCTCCTGTCCCAGAGGGGTGTGAAGCTGAAGGAGTTGGTCCCCAGTGCACGTAATGCATCGTGGATGCGGGTGGTTCTGGGGAGGCTGGGGTGTTCAGGTGTCCCCTTGCTGGGCTCAGCTTTCTGCAAGGTGCCACTGGCTCTGTGCAGGTAGTGACCCACCACTGGTGTGTTCCCATCTGCAGGTCCGGGACCTCTACATCGTGGGCACGGTGGAGGTGGATCACAAGAGGAAGAGTGACAACAGACTCAGTACTGGTAGGAGCAGCCGGTCCTGCCCCGGCACCCCCAGCGCCAGGACCCCCCATTCCTCCCAGCAGCCCAAGCCAGAGCAGCTCCTGTCCTGATTTTCCTCCCCACCCTTCTTTTCCCTGGCTGGTGTCCATCTGCCCACCACGCTCCTCCCAGCACCAGCTGCATTTCCATCCCGGTGGCACTGCTGGTTTCCATTCCCCCTGCCCATGGGGACACAGCCGCAGCTGCTGTTCAGGACGGAGGCTGTTGTCTCCTTCTGGCCTGTACTGATGTTGAGCTAGGAAATACTGACAGATGCTTTATTAACCCATTTATTGAGCCTTGTGGTGGGGGGGGGGGGTTGTTGCATGGCAGGCAGCTTGTGTCACACACTCCTCCATCGCTAAAGCACTGATGCTGGATTGCGGAGCGGGATGGGGAGGTGGGGATACATGTGCTGCCTCCCCAGTGGTCTCCAGAGGAGCCTATGAAGACCTGCTGAGCTGGTGCCAGGCCAGCACGGCCGGGTATCGAGGCGTGGAGGTGACCAACTTCACCACCTCCTGGACCAGCGGCTTGGCCCTCTGTGCCCTCATCCACCGCTTCCGCCCCGACCTGGTGTGAGTGCCTGGGACCCCCACCGGGTACCCCCCAACCCGCAGAGCACACCCCGATGCCGCCTGTGTCTCCCTGCAGGCACTTTGAGTCTGTGGACCCCCAGGATCCCATCCGGACCCACCAGATGATGCTGGATGTGGCGGAACAGGAGCTGGGCATCCAGCCTGTCCTCTCCAGCATTGAGATGGCCACCATGGCAGAGCCCAACCGCCTGGGGCTCATCACCTACCTCAGCCAGTTCTATGAAGCTTTCAAGACCTTGCCAGGTGCAAATTTTGGGGTGATTTATCCCATCCTGATGCCCCACTGGGTCTGGCCGCGTGCCCCCTGCTTTGTAAGGTGGGTCCCATGGCTGTGTCCCCTCTGTGCAGAGCCAGAGGAGGTCACCAAGAAGTCGCCGTTTCCACCTGGTACACGAGGAGCCATCCTCTTCCTCAGCAAGCAGCAGAAGAGCCGGAGCCTGACACACAAACGTGCCCAGGTGAGGGATCCCCATCCAGACCCTCGTGACACCCCAAAACCACGCCCCCTTCCCCATCCTAGCTATCCCCTTTGCAGGACAGTGCCCAGAAAGATGCTGAGGCCAAGAGGAGCCGCAGGGATGCTGAGGTGGGTCAGCAGAGAGATGCTGTGCCGGAGTGCAGTGGTCCTGGGGTGCAGTGTGAGGCTGACCCTCCCTTGGGTTTCTCCTAGCTGGACACAGGGCTGGATGGAGATGTGCTGGATGATGCCCATGGGCCGCCACAAGCCGCCACCATGGACCCAGGGCAGGTTGGTCCTTGTGGATGGGGGGATCCAGCTTTAGGTTGTGTGGGCGCTTGTGGGGGCTGAGCCAAGGGTTGGGAGTGGAGCTGTGCAAGCAAACACCCACATGCTCCCTGCTCCTCCCTGCCTGTTTCCTGACCCAACTGGTTTTCCAGAGCCAAGACTTTGCCACTCCCTTGCTGGTGCCAGGAAACCTGAGCACCGAGCGGAGAAACCCCCCCAAACCCCTTTAGGCTGCTGGCAGAGCCGGGGGGCAGGGTGGGCGCCAGCACCCCGGGTGCCACCGCAGCGTGTCCTGTGTGCCCGCAGCCAGCGGCCGCCCGCGGCGACAGCAGCGACGCCTGCTACTTCTGCGGCCGCCGCGTCTACATCCTGGAGCGAGCCAGCGCCGAGGGACGCTTCTTCCACCGCGGCTGCTTCCAGTGCCGGCAGTGCGGGGCCACCCTGCGCCTGGGCGACTACGCCTGCGATGAGCAGCACGGTGAGGGGGGCGGCGGAGAGGGGATGCTCAGGGGAAGGCTTCTCCACCAGCCGGGTCATCGCATGGGTTTGGGGTTCCCCCCGTCCAGGTCATTTTTACTGCTCGCTTCACTACCCCAATCCAACCGGCATGGATCCGGCCCAGGATGAGCCCCCGGTGCTGCCTGATGGGGTAAGTTGTTGTAAATCCCCATGGAAAAGGGGGAAGGTGGAGGGGGATGCTCCTGTGCTGCGTAACCCCTCTGCTGTAGGATGCTGCTCGCGTGCCCTCGGATGCTGGGAGCCCATGTGTGTCCCCCAAAGATGGGGTACCACCAGGTCCCCTGCAGCCCCCATCAGCAGCGCCATGGCTAGGGGAAGAGCGAGGGGCAGTGGAGGACGCTGTGGATGCTGCTGGCGACATGGAGGAGCGGGAGGAGCTGCTGGCACAGCCCAAGAAGGACGTGAGAGAGGATGAGGGTCCCAGCATGGAGCCCAGACGAGTGGCAGAGGAGGGTGAGGAGGGTGGCGGCAGGAGGAAGATCGTCCTCACGCCACTGGAGAAGCTCAAGCTGTCCACGCTGAACCTCACCAGTGAAGCAGAGCCTGAGCCACCACCGAAGCCAGCTCGTCTGTGGCTCCAAGCAGCACCCGAGGCCCTCCCTGCCAAGTGGCCAGGACAAGATGCCTGGGAGGAAGAGGAGGAGGAGGAGGAGGAAATGGCCATGGAGGAAGGTAGGTGGCTACAAGCTGGAGTCTCTGTCTGAACAGGGCTCTGGGTCCCTCCACTACCCCAAAATGGTCCAAAACGGTTCTTTTCTTGGGGCAGCTTTGGAGGAGAGTGACAGTGAGGAGGAAGAGGAGGAGGAGGACGAAGGCACGAACCTTGGCATCAGGGCGGAGTTGGTGAGTGCTTTCCCGTAATAGCAGTGGCCGCACCAGCTCAGGCAGTGCTGGGGCTCTTGCTGGCATCTCCCCTCACAGAGCCGTTGGGTCAGGCTCTGACACGGCTGCTGGGGCAATGACTGACCCCTGCCCATGCCACTGTCCCTCACAGGGCCTGGACTTGGGGGAAGAGGAGAAATACCCCACCTGGAAGCGCACCCTGACCCGCCGGGACAGGGAAGCCCAGATGAAGCGGTTCTGCAAAGCCCAGGTAGCCCCATGGGGCAGAGCTGAGTCCCCATCCCCTCCATCCCACTGCAGGAGGTGCGAGCCCATGGGTGACTGCTGCCCTTCCTTTGCAGGCCATCCAGAGGCGGCTGGAGGAGATCGAGGTGACATTCCGGGAGCTGGAGCAGCAGGGCATCAAGCTCGAGAAGCTACTCCGGGATGAGGGTGGTAAAGCCAGGGTGGATGGGGCACCACGACCACCATAACGAGGGGGTCTGCACCCCACTCATAACCCCCCTGCCCCACAGGCACTGCGGCCGACCAGAAGACGCAGTGGATGAACCAGCTGCTGTATCTGGTCCAGAAGAAGAACAGCCTGATGTCTGAGGAGTCAGACCTCATGATCGCGTAAGGCTTGGGGAGGATGCTCCGGGTTGGCTTGTGGGGCTCAGCTCATCGCAGCCCCCTGAGCCCAGTGTTCCCTTTCTGTCCCCGCAGGGTGCAGGAGCTGAAGCTGGAGGAGCAGCAGTGCCAGCTTGACCAGAAGCTCCGGGGCTACATGAACAAGGAAGGTGAGTTCTGGGGTTCCTGTGCCTGGAGGGGGGGAGAGCAGGATGGGGCTGTGGCCCCCCCAGCCCTGCTCCAGCCTCCTGCTCTCATAGAATCCCTGAAGACACCTGAGGATCGTGTAGCCGAGCAGGAGATCCTGGTGCAGCTGCTGGACGTGGTGAACAAGCGCAACGTCCTCATCCACATCCAGGAGGAGAAGCGGCTCAGTGAGCTGCAGCCTTGATTCCTGTGGCCTCAGGACACACCGGTTCCTCCCGGGGGAGGACAAGAGGTGTCCCCCTCAGCCTGGCTGAGCATCACCTCTGGAGGTGATGCCTGAGGTGCTGTGGGGAATCCAGCTCCCTGCTTGCCAAAGCTGCCATGGAGAGGCCGGACCCATTGGTGGATACCTGTGTAGAGAGACACCGGGGAGCACCCTGGTTTTGGGGTGCAGAGAGGGTTTCCCCACGCTTGGCTGGATTGCCTTTGCCTTGAGCTTGCTTGAGAACAAGATCTGCAGGAGGCTACAGGACACAGGGACTGTGGTGGCTCTGCCTGGGGTTTGCTACAGGAGGAAGAAGCCCCACACGGAAGCAGGGTGTCACTCAGTGCAGGAGGTCCTGCAGCCATCACCTCTTCCAGAGGATGCTGCCCAGAGGCTTGGCTGGGGCATGGAAAGTGTTTTGTCAGCAGAGCCCCTCGTGCTCAAGCTGAACCTGCCTCAGGACGCGTTCTTGGTGGGACAGAGGTGGCTCATCAGAACCTGTCCAGCTCCGGGCACTGAAGATGTGACCATGGCCACAACAGGGAGGTCGCAGTGAAGATGCCAAATGTGGAGAGGCAGTGTAAAGAGTAGCCCTCAGAAGACACCCTGGGGAATCCATCCACACTGATGACATGCATCCTAATCCAGCATATCCATCCCACCCTGGGACATCCATCCTAGCCCGGGACATCCATCCCACACTGGACATCCAGGTCTTCTAGGGACATCAGGCTCTGCAAGTGGAGCCAGGGACAGACTGGGCTGACCCCAGCACTCTGCATCGCTGCTTTTGAGTGCCACATCCATGCTGTCCCCAGCAACTGCCCCCTCCTGTGATGCCCCAGTGCTGTTTGTCCAGCAGCTCCCAGAGGGGATTGTGCTCAGGGCCAGCGCTGTGTGGCACAAGGCTGAGGCCTGTGTCCTCCTTGTCCCTTCAGGGTTTCTCCTGCTTGGCAATGCCACGGTTGTTGTGGGGTGGCCTCCATGGCCAAACAGTGCTTAAGCACCAGCTATGCCGAGCATGGAGGTCCTGGGCGTGGGCTCCTCTGTTAGCAATACACCCCCCTCTCCATTCCTCATCCTGCCTCCCCAAACCCTTCTTTCCACTTTGTGTCTGCACCAGCCCTACAATCCTGCTGCACCCTCTCCCTTTGAATAAAGCCTCCCCAGCCCAGCACCAAGGGCTAAAACATCACCTTTATTTTTACCCGAGTCAAATCCGGTTGCTGGAGCAGGCACCAGCTTTCACCAGGAGCCCCTGAGGCCACCCCAGGCTGAGCCTCTGGAGCCTCTCGGCCATGCTGGTGGGTCCTTCCAGGTAAAAAGCGTGTGTTAAAAAAGCAGTAAAACCCCGCCTCCCCCCGGGTTCTCATGGGGGCCAACATGATGAATCTGCCCCCCAAAATGTTAATTGCACCCAGAGAGGCGGCTGTGAACCTGTGCCACCGATCCGGCCACGGCGCTGCTCACCTAAAATCAGAAGTCAGCTAGAAAAAGGGCCCGAATGAGCCCAGGATGGGGCTGCGGAGACATCGCGGGACATCCACGGCATCAACTCAGCCGTCGCTGGG
>JBCJKH010035193.1:0-15516 GCA_039877255.1 Loriculus beryllinus
CGGACGCTAGCAGCCGGGTATACGCCTTTACCTACGAGATTTCCTATCTCGATTTACGGAAGGCTTCCAAACCATGCATACGCTTACCGAACCAATTTATCAAACCGAGATGCCCGCTGCATCTTACAGACTATACAAAAGGATACCTTTTATGGAGATAGTCCTTGTCTGCTCCTGCAGTGATCCAAATGAGTCGAGGGGTCCCTCCGGGAAAAACTCCCGAGGGCCCTAGGGAGCCCTGTCCTCAGTGAGTCCTGCAGCTGAGCAGAGAGGGTCCCATCTGGGGTGCCAAATTGATTGGGAGAAAACTCCAGGAACAAACTCACCACCGAGTTTCAAGTTGACAAGCAGGTATTCTTTATAGCTCCTCCTAACGTGTGTCCCCATAATGCTATACAGGCCATCCTTATATGATCACTGGGTATATTACATCATTTTCCAGAAAGTTTCTCACATACATACATGTGATGGTGGTCTTTGAGGGTCGTTTAATTTTGTCAACAATCTTCATAACTTCAGGCAGTCTTTGAAGCACCAGCTTAATTAATATTACAGTCATAGCAATCATCCCATTCTTCTACTTATCACTTTAGTCTGGATACTCCCCAGTAGATGTTTACACCAGCTTAATGGGTTTATTAACACCACAAACATAGTAATCATCCTGTCCTTTTACTTATCAGTTAGTTTAACTGTGCCCATCCTGGACATCTGCTACTCCCAGATACTCCCCATCTCCAGGTCCTGTTTTTCTATTCTGCTTTTCTTACACCTTTTGTACTAAGGTCCTAGGATCTGAAACTATGTCAGCTACCCTCAAGCACTGTAGTTATTTTCCATTACAAAGCCATCAAACTTAACATTACTTAGAACTGATTACATTTTGCGCTTCTGTGCCTCCTTGTCTCCCCAGAGAACCCATGAGTAGTTGGTACGCAAAAGTAGTAAATAGTATATTCAGGTGTTTCATCCACAGTAATTCAGAGCACATGGCACTTGTGCTCATGTCTGATCTTTGAAAAGCTATGTGAGAAATTGTTGTAAGCTGTGAGAGTTCTTCATCCTGTATCACTCTGAAAAAATGTGTTTTCTAAAACAACTCGGGGATAGTAAAATGCCAGTGCCTACCTGCAGCCTGCATAAACTCCCGAGGCACCCAGGGAAGGCAAGTACAGAAGTCTCTGCATCTCCTCAGACCTGCAAAAGATACCTGTGCTATGCCCAGAAATCTCTCTTGCTCAGTAAGAGCTAAGTTACTATGGCAGCCTCCATCCTGAAATAATGTGCGTTTGGACTGCCAGGTCTTCGTTCCTTTCTCGTGTAATAGGTTTGACAGGAACTAGGTAAACCATGTTCAGTCAGAGAGCCATGTCTTCTATGCAAATGAAAGCAAATAGTTCTGATGTTAATCATCTCTCTGTCATTGAGCAACAGCTTTTGAAGCTAATTCAGAAAGTTATATCACATCAACATGCGTCAACATGCATTGCATCAACAAGCTTTGTTGGCTCTGCTTACTTGTGTCGTGCTATTTTCATACATACACATAAATAGGGCTGTCTTGACCCAAGATCTAACAAATATATCCTGATCTAGTCAAAGTCAGTTAGAAAACAGCACTGAATCTGGAGTTCCTCATTCATTCTGAAAATAAACTTGCTGGATGAATGTATAAAAATTCTATAAACATTAGTGGTCGTTTATAGAAAACTGCCCATGTGCCAGCGAGCCACACATTCAGCTTTGTGCATCTTGCCTGGCTCTGGTACAGCCTCCCAATCTACTGCTTCTGTTATCATCTTTAGGCAGTTTGAAATACAGATGTTGCCTTATTTTTGAGATACAAACCAAGCACAGTTTATAAAGTGAGGAATGTTCTTGCTGAAGAGTGTAGAGATTTACATCTACATTGCTTTTTCCCTTTAGGAAGCTTGAAGCATTTTACTAGCTTTAAATAGCAGTGCTTTGTATCTGTCACCCTACCTGTCATTATCTCATTGTTACGGTTTGCATGTTTGGTTAGTAACACATGATCACTTGCCTGATTAGCACTATGCTTTAATTTCATTTAATAAGTGTATAATAATAATAAGTCAGAATGATCTTCATCAACCAGAATAATTTAACTTTGCCATGTAGAATTAATTTGGTATCAAAAATTTTTTACTAAGGTCTAGTGGAATATGCATAGGCAATAAGACTGCGTAACTGTAATGTAGATGTCAACTGGAATGGTATTTCATTTTGTCAGAATGTATGTGTAATTCTACCCAGTAGTGCTAGGAGTTTATTGGGAATATGACGTGTAAGCACATTGAAGGCAGAGAAGTTAAGAGTTCAGAGGAGAGTGTCAAGGCAATAAGAGTTCAGAAAAACTGGAGGATATTGACTTGTTTTATAGAGGATAAACTTGGTCCAACTTTCGTCTTTTGATAAAGCTGGGTGTATGAAGGATGGTGCTGACTGATCCTGCATGTCCCCTAGGGATAGGGCAAGAAATAGCAGGAAAATAACATTTTGATAACCAGGTAGAGCTGGTCTCCTGAAACAGACAGCTGTTCAAGGTGGATATGGAAATCTCTTCCTTTACAGATTTTTAAGATTAAGGCAGACAGGTGTCTCCCAAAGTGCTAGGCTGTACTTCCCCTGACTGGGGAAACTACTTGGCACCTTCTCTCTGCCCATGTGTCTGTTTTCTTCCAAGGCTGAGCAGAGTATGGAGGAAGGCTGTAGGCAGTTCATAAGGAGTGCACTTACTTTGTGTAGCCTCACTCAAAAGGACAAAGTTTGGCCTAAACCACTCTAATTTAGTGAAAGCTTAATAATAGTTGTAAGATGAAAGGATATATAGGTTCAAATACATATGCATGTTGAGCTAATACAGACATGTGGACTTAAAAATAATTTTTGAAACACAAAATGTTGGCTGTGTTTAAAATCAAAGAAATTCTTCCTTCTTAAATGTGCAGTGTCTACATGATGGAAGCATGTTCTTATTTTCTGGATTTCCTTTGTGTTGTTACATTTCCAGGACTGTGGTAAACAGAAAGGTCATCATAAACTGTTAAAGGAACATGAGCTTTATGGGGTTAGAGTTGTCTACAATTGCCTACAATTAAATCTAAGAAATAGAAGTCTCACCCTTTCCAGCTTGTTATTGGGCAGTGAGCCGAATGAAGTCATTTTCCTTTGAAGAGCCAGTCCTGAACGTATGAATAGATTTGATGGCTGCATGCTGTGGTTGCTTTTGGGTTAGGGTTTTTTTTTTTTTCATTTTATGAATTTTATTTTGACTAGAGGCTATACAGTATATTATGCTACCTATCAGACTTGGCTACAGAGTCAAACAGAACACTGTTCTCTTCTTGCCAACTTATTCAGCCTATAGTCACTCAGCCTACAACAGCTTGTCAGCTCTACTGAAAAGAGACAGATAAGAATCTACCATAATGTTTCTTCCCCTCTCCCTTGCGAAAGACAGTACGCTTCTTGAATAAGATTGGGCAGAAGTTCCTGTGGTACATGGTCAAGAGCTCTGTTAATCTCTCCGTGTTCAGAAGAGGCAACCTGGTTCTGTTAACCATTTAGTGCTGAAGAGGAGCCAGGAAGAAAATGATTCTTGCTTGTGGAATTGCAGGAATATTCTGTTCATAATACATCTGTGAGTTTCAGCAAACTAAACTCAGAGAGAAATGTAATTTCCACTGTAATGCTGTGGCAAAGAGAAACATATCCTAAGTACACAGAATGAAGGTCTACTGAAATACACAGGAGAAAAAATACAGTTAGGAATAAAATCCTCCAAAAGCATCCATGCAGCACATGGCATCATTGTCTGATACAAAATGCTTGTCAGAAACATTCTCAGGATAGCCTGTAAAATTCTGCAGGAATAGTGCATTCCATGATGTGGTTGGTTTTTCTGAGCACACTGCCAGCAACAGAACAGAAACATCGACAAGAGGAATGAGGGATAGCAGAAGCAGCAAAGCTGGCATCTGTGCTGAGGGAATGGCTGACTACTGTAGCTCTTCACGCTTTTATATAGGTAAACATACCTGTAGATGCTCATATGATGCTAGCTAATACCAGAATCCCACAAATTAACCCCTGGCAATTTAGCTTGGTCACTCTTACCTGCATTGTACACTCTTCAGGGTTGAAATGTTTTACTCTGTCTGGTAAAAGAACCCAAATCACTGCTCTCTCCACCTTTTTCAGTTTACACTTGCAAACCCACTGCATACTAATTTTGCTGTTGTGTGTTTTAGCATGACAAAGTACCCTCTAGTTCATTTTGTGTAAGCAGGCATCTTAGATTCCAGTATGCCCAAGCGGTTAATGGCACAGCTGAGAGTCTGCATCTGGCTGCTCCAGCCACGCCAGTGATAAACAGAAGAGCAGGATGTAGTGAAAGACCATGAGAATAATTGTAGTAGTATAAGAGCAGGACCATCATACAGACCTAGATTATTGTAACAGCTCTAAAATTAGGGATGTAATTGTAATTAAAACCTCATACTCTAACTTAATTTAGGTTCTCCTAGAAGAGCTGCAGATACTTTCACACCACAAAGTGTATTGCTGGGACAGACCTTGAAGAGTTGTATTTATCTGGATTGCCTGCTAGCCATGACAACACATGTGGCTGGGAAGGTTGCTGTGTTGCAGCCAGACAACACTACAATACAGCTCTCCCTCTTCTCTCTTTCCTTACCCTTCTCTCCTCTCTCTGCCTCTCTTTTCCAGTCTCAGTCCCAGTGGGAGTTTTCTTTCAAGTTCTGCTGCCAAATATTCTGCTTCTCTCCTGTCAGACATTCTGATTGTAGATTGACAGAGCTCTCCTTTCTTCTAAGTGTTCACTTTTCTTTCTTCTCTTTTTGTCTAGCCTTTCTTCTTTAATTTCCCATTAAATCCTTTCTTGTGTGTATTGCTCTTTTATATATTTTTCTCGTGTTGTCATCTGGTTCAGCTTTTGCCTACAAGTTTCTGTAGTTACAATTTGTTAGTGTATATTTGATGTTTCCTTTTGCTTTGGCTGATCTACATTACCTTTTGGAGAAAATATCAATTCCATTTGTGCTTCCAGACAACAAGTATAACATTTCATGAAAAAAACCTCTGAAGATTTATATACTATAAAAGCTTGGTTATGAAAGAAAAAAAAAAAAACAAACCCTTCACAGATTTGTGTACTATACAAGCTTGATTATAAAAGTGTGAAATGATTTGAATATCCTCAAACTATGTTTACTCAAAATTAAATTCTTCTTTCCTGTAAACTTCACAAGTTATTGTGAAGGAATACCGGTATTATTTTAGGAGTAAAGTTTTCTGCAGTATTATATATTTGACTGCTTTTCACGAATGCATAGGAGACTTTGAAGAGCTGTGTTAAGCTGAAAGCAAATGCAGCTTGAGAAGTTGTGTGTCCACTGTAAATGCTCATATGAAGCTAGCTAATACCAGAATCCCACAAATTAATCCCTAGCAGTTTAGCTTGATCACTCTTCCCTGCACTGTACACTTTTTGGGGCGGAAATGTTTTACGCTGAGATATGTGTATTTTTAACACAAAGTACACTATTATCAAAATATTTCCTATCAGTTGTTGAAAACGACTTTCTCTGTGTTTGAGTAATGTTTTGTATTCATTTATTTATTTAGGATGAGGAATGGCAGGAACACAAGAGATTTTCCTGGGAACGCATCCAAGAAGTGCTGGTGGAGGCTTTCTAGTTAATCAGTTTGTCAAAAGGAGTACTTTTTCCATGTGCAACATTATTCACTTAACTTTTCATTAGGCCTTTTAAAGTGAGTACTACTACAGCAATCAGCTGTGGTATGGAAATCTTAATTTATGCCAGATCACTTGAAAGTCCTGACTTTTCATCCCTACAGCAACAAAGTGAACTATAGGTCCTTCACATTGCTAAATGATAGCAGCCACAGCACAGCCCAGCTGAGTGAAGGTGATTAAGCTGCATGGTTCTCCAAACACCACACTTACTGCAGTCTTCCTTAAAATTTGCTCTCTTTGTTCATATGTTATAAGTGAGTGTTACTCATAAAGGATTTGAAATCCCCAAGCATATATGTCCACTTCTACCATTAAAGTGGATTCAGGTGCTTGGCGTGGCTATCTCCAAGCAGACTTTCTTTAAATTATTAATAGCTGCAGTCATGTTGCTCATGGTTCTCTGTCTGGACGTACTCACATTGCCTTTATAGGGCATTCATATGAGACACTGGCTAACAGAATGTGTAGTAAGGATCTCACACTTTCTTTTATTAATGTGGTCTGTTTTCACATTCTCAGGTGACAGCTGCCAAATGAGCTTTCATACACCTACTATGATATAATAAGTACATCAGCCACAGATGTCCTGAAAATGTTGTAAAACTTATAGTGGTGTGAGGCACTGGGATTTGATTGCCAGAAGATGCTGAATGAAAAAAATGGAACACACATCTAAGAAAGTACCTTTCAGATATTTAACTGTGAAGAAATGTGTGGCATTTTGACTTACCTGTTTTCGAAGGGAGCTGTAGTGCACCTACGTGGTGTCGCACTCAAAATCTTATTACAGGCAAAAGGCAACATACCAATGGAGTTGAACCAAGAAATTTACCATTTGCTTTAGGTACAGACTCATGTAGTTTGTGAGACCAGACTTAGTAGACTTGCAGACATGATATGTGCAAACAAAGCCAAACATTGCACTGCCTACGCCAAGGTGAATTTTCAGCAAGGCCTTAATAATACCCATTATTGCAAAGAGTAGTATTTGGTGGTTCTTGGAAGTGTAATGACTCTGGTTTCTTGATAAAGATTGTTTTGTTTGAAAGCCAGAATGTTTCTTGACTTGGAAATGGAATTACCCAATTTTATTATAGCTGGAGTAAGTATTGTGTTATGCTTTTCAGCTGCAATTGGAACAGAGGAGCTACAAGTGATCTTTTGTGTCACAGAAGAGTAGCTACTCTGGAACTCCCTGTAGGAAAAATGGTAATTTCTCTCTTTTAAACATTTTACTAATTTCATTGCTATTTACAGTTTTCAAAATTGCCTTGGAAGTTCTCTATTGCAGCTCTGAAATTTTAAAGCAAAACCAAAGGAAAATATTCAGAGACTGAGGTAACTGATTTGTGAAAACAATTTGTGAAGAGTATTTCCCAAACAATGGGATATGAGTAAAATCTGCATATATTTGAAAGATATGAGTGCTTTACTCAAAGGAGAAGACTAGTGTTATATCAACCTTGGGAATAGCTGATTATGTTTGGTTTAGTCACGAAGCATACTTTGGGCCTCCCTTTATGGAGCTCTTAACAAAGAATCTGTTCATGGTTTTTGATAAGGTATTTTGTTTTCCTGAAGACTAAAATATGTATGACATGGTTTTCTTTCGCATCTTTGGACCTACTTGGATACTTTTGAATCTATCTTGTTCTTAAAAGCTTAGAAAATGCTGGTTTTGTCAGGATGCTGCACACCTGAAACCCACATTGATTTCAGTAATTTGTAGTCTCAGCTTCATCCTTTACCAGTTCTTCCGGTAGCACTTGTTGGCTAATAGGAAGGAACTTTGTCTCTTCTTGCAACTTTTCTGCTTTAGTCTATGTAACAGGCTAAAGTACTAAATTCTCATTTGACTCTGCAGTTCAGGACAGCTTTATTTCAAGACAGGGTAATGCCCAGTTTCATAGACAGGCCACAGAATTCTCTATACCTCTGGCACTATGACAGGTATTTTGTGCCAGAGTTGCTTAAGAAGAAGTCAGTTCCTTTATGCATTTTGAGAGCAATTAATTTGGTACAATAGCTTGTTCTGCTTCTTTTTTTTCTTTGCTTAGGATTATTAACTCTGGATCATGTATCAGAAACAGCACAGCCAACAGGGCCAGGGCTGTGATCATACCCCTGTACTCAGCGCTGGTGAGGCCACACCTTGAATCCTGTGTTCAGTTCTGGGCCCTTCACTACAAGAAAGACATTGAGGTGCTGAAGCTGGTCCAGAGAAGGGCAACGGAGCTGGTGAAGGGTCTGGAGCACAAATCTTACAAGGAATGGCTGAGGGACCTAGGAGAATTTAGTCTGGAGAAGAAGAAGGCTCAAGGGCAACCTTACTGCTTTCTACAACTACCTGAAAGGAGGTTGTGGTGAGCTGGGGTTGGTCTCTTCTCCCAAGTAACAAGTAATAGGACAAGAGGTAACGGCCTAAAGCTATACCAGGGGAGGTTTACATTGGATATTAGGAAAAATTTCTTCACAGAGAGTGCAATCAGGCATTGAAACAGGCTGCCCAACGCAGTGGTGGAATCACCCTCCCTGGAAGTATTAAAAAAACATGTAGATGAGGCCTAAGTGAAGGCCACAATGAAAAGCTGACAAGGACAGCAGCTTGTGCTTGCTACATCTTACATGCTTCAAGGGAGAGGAGGCAAGAAAGGCAGTTAAGAAAGCCAGGAGAAAGGGTGACACAGTAGCTAGGAGAGAGTAAGGATATGAAGAGGAAAGTAGTGGTGGGGGTGGAATATAAAAAACTGCCCTCAGAACTGTCAGAAAAGAGCAATCAGTAAAAAAGGTTCATAGCTGGAGGCCCTGGATTTTATGTTCCAGGTGAGCAATCTACTACTGGATCCGCAGAATCCCTGTGGGGACAGGGGTAAGCAAGAGAAATGAAGACCTCTCAGATATGAAAAATTGTAGCTTAGTGTTTGGCTACATTGTTGTCGAATTCTGTCACTGTAAGAAACCTCTGTGACAAGCCTGGATTTATAATGAGAAGAGTCTGCTATATCAAATCCATCTTTTTTCCTGGTATGTGTGAGAGAAAGCAAGCTGGCTAGATACAGTGGCTCTGACACATATTCCCACTTCTAATTAGAAACATTTTATAACCCACATCCCTAATGGGATTTGAGAGAATTTATTACAAAAAGGTATTGTTACAATGTATTGCAAGACCACAGTGGAATAATACTTTTAAACTTTAAACAGTCTGCATCTAATCTAATATTGCAGCTAATGCATCAAAAATTGAAGTTTCAAAAATGGCTGCTGCTGGTGTAAATGCTTACAATGAATGCTAGTATTGTTTTGCCAATAGGAAAATCTCAGGACCACTTAAGTCCTGGGAGTGGCAAAAGTAGATGAACAGTTCATGTGACGATATCACCAGTAACATCTGATGGGCACCACTTTTCATCTCTCCGGATGATCAGCACTGCAGTTCTCCTTGTGGGAAATAAGGTAGACATTGTTAAAGAAGTACCACAGAATCATTAAAGTAGCACCAGAGCTAGCCCCATTTGAGTCAGCACAAACTATACTTAGACCGCTACACGTACACTGAAACTGGGAGCCTGCAGTTGTTCCCATCACAATACTATTTTTTTTTACAGTTATAAATGGCATTCCCAGGCATGTGCACTGGGGAGTACTTTTTTTTCATACGGAAGTCACTGCTATCCTTTCTTTCTTCAGTTTTTGTGAACAAAGCAAAAATTTTCATAGAAAAAGTTTTACAACTCCTCAGCAGTCAATCCCTGTTCTTACAACCAAATAAAGATAAATTTTATTTCAAGAAACCCTGCACCAAACACAGAGGTATGCTATATTTAAATAGTGAAAAGAAATACAGTCATTTATGGACCAGCTATTCTACAGGCTTTCTGATCAGCAAAACAGGAGCTTTAAGGCCTACAGTAATGGTGACCTCATATGTTTGAGTGACACTAAGTTTTGTTATTTTCTTATGAGAGGGTTTTGAGAAAAAAGGTCTTTGTACTGTGAATGGACAGAGCAATAAACAGCAATAGCACAGTATATTACTTGTGATTTATTTCTTTTCCAATGCTTTTGGGTGACGCTTTCTTGAAATATTAGCAAATGAGCTTCTCTCATCTCACTGTTGGAGCTGTTGTTTCTCCTCTGCAGGCATTTTGCTATGTCTGTATGTACTCACAAATGCAGTATTTCTTCTGGCTTCATATTTCACATGTGAACACAAAAAGGAGAAGTTTGGGCTATACATTAGGAAAAATATTTTGCTGAAACAATCAGACTCTGGAAGAAAGTGAAACTAGTTTAAGTGAATTCTGTGAACCGTTTAGGAGCTAGCTAAACATCAGTAAAAATTGTACAGGAAAGGATTAATTCTTCAAAATTAAGTGTAGAAACTGAATAATACAAGGGATCATTTCTGATGAGGTCCTTACTGTCTTATTATTTGAATAGAGAAGGACAATGGTTTGTTTAGTTGTTCCATGGAAAAAGAGAATTGAGACACCAGTGTTTTGCAGAATGTCAGTAACAATTGCAATTTTTAAGCTATTGTTTCGCTATTCAGCATTGTATTTGAAACAGAGGAAAAATGTTTTTGTCTACCAGTGAAGATGCATGGAATGTCCATATGAAACATTCAGGTGCTGCTGTATAATGGCCTCTGTTATCAGTGGTTAAATTGCAGGAATTGAGTTAGTTTTGTTCCCCAAAGTACGTTTCAGTTAAATTGTACGAGAAGTAACTACTCACGTTAAAGTAACATAGGCAGAATTTTCAGAACTTCAGAATAGGTAGTCTTTGCAGGTGGAGTACTTATCCTATGTTTTCAGCACATTAAAATTAAGTTCTCAGCAAAACTCTGCCTTTGGCCATGACTGTTGGCATTCTTTCCTACGGAACTTGGCTGTTTCTAAACCAGTAATTTAGAGACTTCTCTATCAAAGCTTATACAGGAGAAGAAGGGATAGAGAAGGAAGTGGATAAACCCAAGGCAAATGTGCATTTTATAATTAGTACTTTGTCATTCTGGATTTTTTTGTTACTGCTTTCAAAAACCATTTTAGGAGAGAAATAATTATTACAGTATCTAGGTCATTAGTTTTCTGGGAGTTTTGGGCTCACTAATACACATTACATTAATGGCTATTTGACAATATTTTCATAGTTTCAGATAGCTCTAGACTATGCTTTTTTTTTCACTACCCCATATGTTTTCCTTTTTCTAATTACTGTGATTTAAAGGAACATTACATGATTGTTGCTTCATTTAACCTTTGAGCTGGGAAATAGGTAAGGATTAAATGAATGATACAAGAATTGGCTTTTAAATTGTAGAGCACTAATTTAGAAAGCATGTAGAACAATCTGGTATATGCTATATGTTGGACTTTCTTCATAAATGCATTATATTTCTCTGGTTGTCAAAGAGAAGAGAGCTATCTAGCGACTACAGATGTCATCAGCTTTTGTCCAACAGCTATCAAGAACTGTATCCAACTTGAAAAGAACAGAATGATTTGAATTATCTATGACTAATGCAAGGTCTGGGATTAAACTCTGTAACATAGGCGGACAAAATCTGCTGCCTTCTATGGCTTTACAGACTCATTTTTGAAATACAGGTTTCTCATCCGACTAATTGAAAGCCCCTTAATATTTTAAAATTAAAGTAACAGCCAGAAATGTGAATTGAAATAGATATGCTGGGACATGCTGGGATATGCTGGGACACAAAAAGGGCTGAATAGTTGGCAAGTGACATACGAAAAATTTGATTACCAAGTATTTATCTTGTGGAAGTGAAACAAACCCTCCATGGCCTACTTTACTATAGAGGATAATCAGCATATTAGTGGTCAGTGTGATATTCCACGGTAGATTGCACCAGTACGTTCTGTGCAGCTTAAACTTGAGTAACATTTGTTTGCCTTAAAAAGGCTTGAGAAACTCCAGACCTAACTGAAGTACCAGCATTTTTTGTTTCAAGAAAAAAATTGGATCAAACTTCACTTGTACCACATTGGAAATTAACCCACCTCCCAGTACTAGTTTTCTAAGAGTGAGGTGTACTCTAGCAAGTACTTCCATGAGAACAGAATTGTGACTGCAAGTTCAAAGCTGTGGTAGGAGTTCATTCTCATTGCATTTTGTGCTTTTAAGCTAACAAGGTCTTGAAGAATCACAGAACTCTCAGCTCACATCCCAGCAGGTAGATCATGTAGAAATGAACCAGTATTTTCTACTCTTCTGAATAATGAATTATAGCAACAGAGGGTTTTTTCCAGAGTCTCAGTGCAAGGTGTTCCATTGCATTATTCTTCTATAGAGAGTGCCAGTTTATTTCTTGCATTTCTAAGCACATGCTGTTGCCTTTTTTTGTGCAGCTTTATATTCCCATTATTGCTTCTTCCCTTGATTAATCAGGCCATTCTAACATAGATGTTGCGCCTGCTTAGATACCTTTAAAACTACCTCTACAACTCCCTAAATCCATTACAGATACAAATGAGAACCATACAGTGAGACAATCTGTCTTTTGGGCTCCAAATTGTCATCAAAAATCTCGCCATCACTTCTTCACCTGCTCATGTGGTACCCAGCTGTGTCTTGTTGGCTTTGCATTTGCCTGTAGTATGAGATTTGTTGTTCATTGCGACTCAGAGATGAGTTTCCATTTCTGAAAGATTCTGTGTCAGTCTTTAGTTGGCCCCTGTGTGTTCTTACAGAGAACATAGAGAATTATGTTTTAATGCGGGAGAGGGAGGTTTTTTCCCCTACTTCACGTGCACTACAATGTAAGTGCATACTGTAAAGAAAATATAACTTCATGAGAAGGCAGAGTGATTAGAGTGAAAACTTCTAATAGCTTTGGAAGCCAGTATCTTTACATATTTTACATTCTAGTTCACTATGTTAACACTTGGCCACAATGCTGTGCATCTCCTAATACATCAGAATTATAAAAACATCTGGGTTGAACAGCTTCATGCCAATTCTGTGAGAAAATTCACAGAAGAGTCAATGTATTTTAAGATATTTCTTTTTCTGTCTAGGCTTATAGGTTGTGTTATAATTATATATGGATTTATGAAACACACAGATACATTTTGGTTGGGTTTTTTTTTTCTTCTACTCTTTAAATGCCTACGGGGCACATCTGTGCCCCGTAGGCATTTATTAAGAGCTGTATTATGGCTGGGCCTTGCATGGCTACAGTGTGGGAGAGGGAACAAAGAGGTTCCTTTTCCCTTTGTGCAGCCTGTCAGAAGATTGCCAAAAATTACAGACCTCTTGAGAGCCAGGAATAATACTTTAAAAAAAAGATGCTTCTGCTACATCTCCCTGCTGGCCAGGATTGCTGGCTGACCATGTGGGAAAGTACCAAATAACTCTGTTGCAGCCTAGCCAAGGTGCTCTGGTTTGAAGCCCCTTTGCTACAGGCATTGCTTCCCACACACTGTCTATCCCTGGCAGGTTCTTCTTATTGCAGGAGCAGCACATTCACTGGCATCCTCTGATCTTGCAGTGATGCAACACCCAACTCTGCTTTAGTGTTTGTCCTACTGGTACTGAGAGGATGGTCTGTAGCAGCTGTTGAAATCTGCCTTTAGAGCTCTTGTAAGAGCACACACACGAATCTTGCTGACTGTGCGGTCTGTAATGATGTAAGTTGGTCTCATCTAGTGTCTGAAGGGACTTTTGGTTTCCAAAACCACTCCGCCTCCCTGGAAAGCATGCATGCTATACATTGCACTGCTAGGTAACCCTTCTATAAACCCAACAGCAAGTTCGTGTCCGCAGATGTGACTTTGGCCTATGCATTGCATGTTGGCGTTGTGCAACTAAATGTCTTGTATTTAAGTCCAGCAAGCTGATCAATGGACTGCCTAGGCCAAATCTGGCAGCACATAAGATAACTGCCATTAAACTTTTATTATTGGACAAGGCCTACATCCTCTTTCTTAAAGAGGTGAGGGATTGCTACACAGCCTTCTTTTCTCCCCTGGAAGTATTCATGTGCTGGATACACCCGTTAATTGCTTCCTTTCGGCTTTGAAAGCTCAGCCTTCATCTAGCATTCAGGTTGGACTTCAAATGAGGCATGGAGCTGGGGAAGATTTTTTTGTGTCCCAATGGCCCTACCTTCCAAGGTAGCAAGTTTGCTTAAGTTAACTGCTTAAGACAGAGTCCAAGTCGGGTTGCCATGAGGAAGACATCTTTCTGTGTAGAGAAGAGTATGCTGTCATCCTTGTGCTTCTGTAAAGTGTCAGATAAAAGAAATTCAGCTATGCTTGTGTAGCATGAAAAATACATACACTTTTTTTTCTGATTTTCAAGTCAAAGTCTCCAATTTTACTCACAATTGAGAGCAGTAAATTAAAATGTATCTCATGATGGATGTTTCCAAATAGTCTTATACAAATTTTTTATTCTATGTCCTTAAATAATTTGAATGTCTTTTCTTCCAGAGAAGGGGATGATTTTCACCCACTGCACTGTTGCAAAATGCAGCAGCATAAAGCAGAACAGGGAGAAACTGATTGTAGATCTGGGGGAAGCAGTAGCAGTTTCTCACCTAACACTCGTCTGATTGACTCTAATGCCCCTTCTCTCAAATGTAAGAGTTTTGTTGTTTGTAAATAAAGGCCCTTACTTCCTTGAAGGAGACCCTTCTATTTTGTGCTGACTTGCTCTTCACCTTCTTAAAGAAATATAGGTAAAGAGGCACAAGAGCAGCGAGACATCCTGAAGATGCACTAGAAGACTGAGGTGATGCCCTGAAAACTATTTCTCTTGGCTCTGTGGAACCTGATTGCAATTTCTGTATTTTGAGGTAACTAACGAAAGTAATAGGCTGCACAAGGTGTTGCTACTGGCTTGCTTTCCTCCTACAACAATCATTTCGATCTAGCTCTCAGCAGCTTGGTGAAAACCTGATGTATAGCGTGGCAGTGATGTTGCCTGCATTGTGGAAAATTGGACTCCTCAGATTAACATCTGCAAGCAGGGCCTTGTGACACAGCAAGCAGCCTGCTATCTCTTTCTTCTCACTGCAGTCAACTTGTTAACTTTTGCTTTGGTATGTTTCTGTGACAGGAAGAAGCTGGTCTTTAGACATAGATCAGTAACTGTTCAAGGCAACCCATAGTGTGGGGAGTTAATCTATTTTATATGCATATACGTGGCATTTCTAGGGATCAGTATCAGTACAAACTCTTGTCTAATGTGCGTTGTAAATAAAGTTGTGTCATATGCTTCTGTAAAACACTGGACCACTTCTGAGCATTGAGAGACAGCACAGTTCAGCACAGAAAAATGCGGGTACGTAACACTTCAGGTCATTGTGGATTTCCCGGCCTTCAGAAAAGCCATAAACAAAACTGTGAAACCTCTGGAAAGAGGCCTCTAAGAGTGTTGGCTTCTCAGGGTGTAATGGGATTTTCTGTAATGAGAACAAAGCGCCTCTGTCTGAGGAGTGAGCTTTCCCAGTGACTAATCTGAAGTTGCATACTCAACCCTAAAGGAACTGTTTTCTCTGCTCCGTGTTCCAGCTGCTGGGCATGGTTTGTTGACTTTACCCTTTCCAAACCTTGTAATATGTGTACTCAAAGAGGAGAAGTCTCCTACAAACTTCAAAACATGAAAGACGCCACTTCATAAGTCTTCCACCTCTGAGTACAGGAAGAAAGAGTCAGCATGCAACCATGGTTAATTTTAATGCATTG
>JBCJKH010035199.1:0-14474 GCA_039877255.1 Loriculus beryllinus
CCTCTGCTTTTTCTGACCCCCCCCCCCCCCCCCAAAAAAAAAAAAAAAAAAAAAAGTGGTCATTTTAAGATTATTATGCCATAAACCATCTAAATCTTCTAATGAGGTCTGAGCTATGATGCGGCTGGCACCTCTTCTGGTGTCATTTTTCTTACTTACTAAAATTTGCTATTATTTATTATTTTGGTCTTTGCATATCACATACTGTAACCACTCTCATTTTCCCAATTTAAACTGCACAGAAAATCATTGCGTGACAAATTTTTAGCAATAGAAGTGCCTGACCCTCTGAAAAACACCATGCTGTTAAGTCTAAATGGCTTAAATAAATACTACTGTGTAAGCAAAACCTCCTGAAGGAGCAGTGTAATGCTTAGACATGTGGTCATTTTTAGAGACAAGGCGTCTCTTGAATAGCTAAATATTCCCAGGACACTGCAGCATCCTCTTGGATAGGCTGGTAGTATTTGACAGAGCACAGCAGTTTTAATACAGCACCAAAAACAAATAGATTGACATGCAAATGCCAGACTCTGAGGAAATTATGTGCATCACTTTGTTTATTGCAGCTACCTAAATACACCTGTAGTATGAGTTGTAGTCCATCATAAAAGATGTAAAATATCTGCACTTTCATGTTTTCAGCTATTTAAAAATAACAAAATTCCAGGTTGTTTACTTTTCAACAGAAAATGAATCTAAAGTTGTGGGCATGTTTTGTTAGCTCTTAGATACAGTGGCTGTGCTAGAAACCATTATCTAGTACATTTGCTTTCCAGATAAAACCTTCAAATGCTCACTTTTCATTGCACGTTGGTTGATTGGATAATTTGAACATCAAAGGAACCTTTCATTTAATATAAGACGAAAAGTTGTCTTTTGCTTTATTAACTTTCAATCAATAAACAAGCAATTTGGAAATGTAATCAGGAAATGCTTCCAATTGGCTGACAATGTATCAAAGCTAGTGCTTGAAGGCAAGAGCAAGCTGTAACAAGCAGTTTATTACCAGTAGCTGTTACTGACATTAGTCAAAACCAAGAAAGATAAAATGGAATAAGAAATGTAATGCTGGAAGAGCCTTGGGCGCTGTGTTCTCTTCTTCCTTTTGAAAACTGCAAGCCTGTCTTTGATATGATAACAAATATAAACTGTTTAAAAACACCAAATGCAGAAAAACTGAGGCTAGCCTGTCATGGAGTTAATCCATTCTAGAGTGACATACAAATAGTGTAACATCCAGCGGATATATGTTATGGAAATATTTTGAATTGGATTTACATGTAGTGAACAAATTGGAACTTTTGATTTTATGTGATATTGTAATGTGCATGTTCTCATATTAACTGAGTGTAATCCTATTTGAAGATAATGAGTTCTCAATAGGCTCTCCAGTCTGAAACTGCATCAGAACATTTTGATTTTGGCTGGAGAAGGTCCAAGTAGACTTAGAAAATATTGCCTACCTCAGACTTAGGAGTAAGCCTGAGATCTGAGGGAAATTTACGTGTTTTTTGTCCCACACATCATCCATAAAACTGACAGAATAGTGAGCTTTTCTAGTTTGTTGCGACAGTGAGCTATTTGTTTTGCTCTGTGTTGTCTATAGCCGAAAGCAGAACACTGGGCTGGATTTCACCTCTGTTTTATTGAACCTGTCACTGAAAGCACCTCGTAGTTATTTCAAAATTATTTGTACATATTTTTAACTCAATTAATAAATAAAAAGGAAAGAAAGGAAAATATGTTTGACTGGGATTGATTTGAGAGGTTAGTAATGAGCATAGGCTAATGTTTAATTTCCTTGTTCTACAATGAAAACAGCAAAAAAGGATGCAGGAAAAGAACAAAGAAAGTGTTTTGGCTGCTTTTTGAAAGTTCTGTGTACCAGCACACTGGGCATGCTGAGCACAGCACAACGCATGCTGACACACAATTCACATATTTCATCAGCTCAAAGGGAAGTAATATCGCTATGTTAGATGATTAGTTTTCTGGTTCTTCCAGTTAACTGTTTTACAGATTTCAGAAAAGTAGCTACTCCATGTGGAAGTATAACCTCAGATATACAAAACCTATTAACAGGTCTGAATTTCATCTCATTGGTACATTCCAGTAATGCCTTAAAACTCTCTTAGGCCTGAAAACCTGGACGCTCGTTACACTGATAGTGCATCAGCTGGGTCTGCTGCAAGTTGTTCCTCAGGCAGGAACTATAGTCCTTGTAGGCCAGGGTGTCAGACTTCACTGCTTGATTGTTTAGCCTCCACATCCCCTGACAACCTTGCCTTTGACTGTTAATAACTAGCTTATTAACTAAATTTATGACTGTTGCTATCATGTTTTCCCTTGAATTCTGCCATATTTGGCCCAAGAACACCCTCAGTTGGAAACAGTTTTGAATCTTGAGGGATGCCAAGTAGATCTACCACCTAACTAGACCTCTTATCAGCTGTACTGGTACAGAGAAATTAAAATATCATGTTTGAGGAAACAAACCAGTGTAGGTCCACAGATGCTAAGGATGCTATATCATCTTGTACCAAGATCCCATTTAGAGTTGCTTGGCATAACTTTCAGTATTGTTCATGAAATACTTTTGAATCAGAACATCTAGTACTAACAGACAACTACCCACTGAAATCAGAGAGTAGTTCATGTGTCAAGCATGTGTACCTATCACTACACCAAAGTCTCAGAATTTGTCTTAAATCACGTACATTGAAATAATCACACTAATCAGGCGACATGAAGAGATGAGGTCTAATAATTTCTCATTCATCATCCAAAACTAAAGAGAAGAGTTAACCTGATCTCATTTGCAGGTAATCTGCACTATCACAAGGTTTTGCCCACCAAAAAGACTTCTGAAAATAAGCAGATCTTCACATACACCTGAAAGTGCGAGGAAAACACTGCAATCACCCTATTACATCGTATCAAACCAAACCAAACAAAAAAAAAAAAAAAAGAAGGCTACCCTTTATAACTCCTGGTATAGGGATTACAAAAGAGAAGAATCTGTACTTGATAGAAGCAAGAAGAAAAATTATTTATAACATCTGTTTTTATCTAACTGCACTCAAAAGGTCTTTGGCTTCATTGCAGAGGGTCAGATGCCAAAGTATGAAAAAAAAAGTTTTGTTCAATCTGAAATGAATCACTGTTTTCTTTTTTGGGATATTGTTTTCTTCTTTTCAGTAAAACTGAAGAGAAAATGAAGCTCAATTCGCTTTGAATTTTTTTAAAAAAGTGTAAATTTCAACCTTTTATTTTTTTTTATTTTTTTTTATTTTAGATCGTTGGAATTTCCTAGAAGTCTTCATCATTTGTTTCAGCAATGTTTTCTTCTTAAAAACAACTTACAGAAATTATGTACAAATGGAAAAATTAAAAAAATTAAAATACACAACCAAGAATGTTGCCTAGAACCATCTCTTGTGTCCTTTTTCATTTTTTGATGAGAATAATGTTTTAGAAACAAATGAAGATGATTCTAGGAGTATGGGAATGAGACAATTTTGGCTCCATTAGGGTAAGTTAACAAAAATAGTGAGCATGAATAAGATTGAAATAGAAACAGGAAGAAAAGTTCTTTTTATGTGTCCTAGAAGATCATGTAATTTTATCCCTTCCTACTTTCTGCATGCTTAAGAGCATATCTGGGAGTGAAAAAATTTGTTATGGACTATGAAATAGTTATGTTAACCTCTTCTGAGAAAAAAAAGGGGGGAGGGGATGCTAGTTGAGGGCAAGCTGCACTGTTCAAAATAGTGGATATGAAAATTACTCCAAGTGGACTCTGGCACTGCAATTCCATTCAGAATTCTCTTTTTAAAAAAAAAACAAACAAACAAACAAACAAACAAAAAAAAAAAAGCCAACAACAACCCAACAAAACTTATTTAATAACTTTATGCATCTGTAAAATGATCAAAAGTACAAATGAGCTGTGCTTAATATTCTCAAAAAAATATGCTCAGTCATTCATCTGGACATAGATCCCCCAAGTCCAGAACATTGTGAGAGATACATAAATACTTCTTTGCTATTTTTTGTATGGGGTGTGTCAAATCTTTGCCATGTTGTAACAAAAAGTTTTGAAGGAGAGCTTTATGTGGCCATTTCTGCTATAGGATCTGTAACAGTAATCTAAAATGCAGTCAAAGAAACAAAGCAAAGCCTTGCCATAGAAAGAATCATAGAACTATTTAGTTTGGAAAAGACCCTTAAGGTTATCAAGTCCAACTATTAATCTAGCACTGCTAAGTCAAATCCACCATTAAACCATGTCCCTAAGCACCATATCTACGTGTCTTTTAAATGCCTCCAGGGATGGGCAGCCTTTTCCAGTGCTTGATAACCCTTCTGGTGAAGAAATTTTCCTAATATCCAATCTAAACCTCCCCTAGTGCAACTTGGGGCCATTTTCTCTTGTCATCATCATATTATCAAGATAATGTGGCCACCCTAAGAGAAACCACTTGCACTTAAATGCTCTGAAATAATTGCATTTGAGAGACAGTGACATCTACAGTGATCAGCACAAAGTCACAACAGTATACTTTTAGACTCTAGTATACATGTATTTCTCCTAGAGAGGAATCAGTAGCAGCTCAGTTTTTTAAGCACAGGCAAATAAAAAGTGAAAGGAGATGCTATAGTCTTTATAAATAGCCGATGGAAATGACCACTGAAAAAAGTTGTCAGACCATGTTAGCATGAAAACCTAAGCATAATCCAGTAGTTAATAAACTTAGGCTGCAATTTACAGAATGGAGCAAAAGCACCATGGTGGATAACTACTGAAGCACCACACCAATTTCAGCAGTTCAGGCAAGAAGTCTAATGCATTGTAAGGTGCTACGTTATGTATTTATATAAAAGCTTCAGAAGGGCTTAAGAGCAGATGTAGGTGTTTCCATATCTAAATGAGAAAGGTACCTGGGCTTTCACTACAGTCAGTGCTGATCTGGGTTTTGACTCAATTGATTCTAATACCATTCCAGATACCCTGCAATTTGGCCTTTGGCTGCCAAAAGACGCAGGCTTCCTGTGGGTCTTGTGTCATATCTTGCAGTAGTAAGTGTAGATTTTGGGTACTTTGGGACATCTCTGGTAGCACTGGACACCTACATAAATCAAGACCCTAACTCATTCCAAAGTAGGATTTTATTTTGATGTCTAAACACAGGCATTGAGATTTATTTTTTTTATATATATATGTCTTAGACTATCCTTTTTTGTCCTCCAGCCCCTCCAGAAGGATATTTCCTCTTGTAATTCTTATGTCCCACCTACAAGCTTCTGTCATAATATCATTATTATCTCAGGGCATCTCAAATGCAAACAGGTGCTTAAGCTTAGGCAACACCACATTTGTAGTCTACTTAGCTGAACTTCTTTCCAGACTGTATTGGCTGCAGTGGCAGTTCAGTTAGGTAACTCGCATGTAGACATCTACAGGAACTTAAATATTGAACCACATCCCATTCATACCACAGTTTTGTCAATAGCTAAAGAACAGACAACATGATTGTAGGTCTGTCTTTGGAACTTATACAGCGGTGTAAGCATTCACTTTTAAACTTTTGAACCTAATGATGATCACAAATGTTTCAGAATACATCTACATGTTCTTTGAAAATATGTCCAAGTTCAATTCTTCCTGCTCTCTGGTTCAACTAACAGTGGTGCAGGTGTATTTTCACAAAGCCAAATCCATCCACAGACCTTACTGCTTTGGGCTGAATGTTAAGCTAAATTCAGCTTTCACATTTCATCTGGTACGCGCTTAGCCAGTTAAGAAAATGAGCAGAGTAAATTTAGGTCTTCCTGAGAAATACAAAGTGGCTATGCTCTTACAAAGATCCATCCTGAAAGTGTCAAATTATCAAATACCTAGACTGCAAATACATCAGGTATTTTTTCTCTATTTACAGAAGGACTTTTTTTAGTGACTTGATTACAACACATCTTGTAGACATAAAATATAGTGGCAGATGTTGCACTGAAGCAATGCAAACGTTCTATAGTTCAAAGGCTGGCTTAAACAGCCGTAAGAACAATCTTCATGGGTACATATCAGTTCACCATTCAGATATGTAACTTACGGATAAAATATGAACTAGGATGAGCTACAGACAGCTGATTTAGAGCTATGCTATTTGCTTGTCAAAGAAAGGAGACTGATGTTTAAATTCAGTAGACTACAGGTTTTTCAGTTTATGTATCTAATTATTAAAAAAAAAAAAAAGCTTAAAAATTATTACTGCACAGTGATGCAATTTTGTGGTGCAAAAGCAATTCCTCTAATGGCAATACACATGACCAGCCATCTGTAATCACAGAAGAAACTATAAGGTGATACTAACATGATTTGGGATGATGCAGTGCTATCCTATAATATTTTACCAGCAATGTTATCATCGCTTACTTGTCCTGCTGATTTTGGCATGCAATTTTGGTACAAATGAATTCCCATCTCATGACTGCATTTTGTCTGATAGAAACATAGGAACAACTATGTGAGCAGATTATGCTGTCTGTACTAGCTCAATGCATGCCTGCATTTTAGGCGAATAGCTGGCTAAATACTGCAAAAATCACAAAATAGCTTCTTTTTTTCGTGCATATAAAAGTATGAATGAAGACAGAGTGGTCATGGAAGGTCTTGTAGAAATGAAAAAATCACCAAACAACACAGAGTATGTATGTCCAGTATAAGAAAATTATCACAGTTCTTGCTCAGACCCACTCAGTTAAGTCTTGGTTTGTTATTTAGTCTGCAGCATCAAAATGCTCCCTAACAAAGGAAACATACCTATTATCTATCTAATCATCTGCATTGATTTTTAAGAGATTATGTATTAAAAACACCCTTTAAATGCATTTTTAGAAGAGTGATTTTGATGTCTATCAATATTTTTATATCAACCTAAATAACCATATCGAAATTAACAATAGAAAATTTCATTTCAAGCACAGGACATCTTGAAATTGTAAATTTTTATAATGTTTAAAATCTCCATTGGTCACTGTTCTCTTTTATGTAGATCAAATACACCACACCTCCACAATGGTGACAAGAGGCTGCATCCTTTGAAGAGTGTAGGAGGTGATTTCCAAATTCTCCATTGAATTGTGGAAGAGATTTCGTGAGGCAGCAGTACCTTCTGACAACAAACAAAAAAGAGCAACAGCAGCCAGGTCATTAGATGTGACCCCAGAGAGTTGTAATAGTGTTTCTGTGCTGCCTTGATTGGGACAAGGTTGTATAAGTATCCAGGACTGGGGTGCATGTTGGAAACCGAAGTGCTGGGGAACAGCAGGAGGGGTGCTGCTCTGCAGGCAATGGGGAGCCAGGAGCCATTAGTGAACCCAACACAGGCGTCATGCCTGTGACACCAGTGACTGCTGCAGTGGATTCTGGCCCTCAGCTTCAGGGCAGGTCAAGGGGAGGTGAGAATGGTAACACATTTTGTTGACAACTCAGCAATCTGGCAATGGCAAGGCAACAAGCCGGGTGCAAAGTCAGTCAAGGAGAGCCAAACAATTCAGGGACAGCATGGAATGGGACAGGATACCCCTGTAGCATCTCTGACACAGGGAGTGATGGCCCCAAGCTGAGCTGGGGACTTGGGCCGTAAACGGGGATGTGAGAGGCTCTGGTGAGGATGGTCAGTGAGGCCATTGAGTGCCTTCAGGGCCCTGACAAAGGACACATTTTATGACTTCTGCAGAATGCAGGCTTCAGAAATGGATACAAATTTTCAGAAACATGAGAAAATAAGGAAAAGAAGAGAAAAGTGGCCGAAACAAAATACAAGAAGACGAATATGACCACACATGTACAGGACAGAGAAATGGCTCCTGTGCTAACCACCCATGCTTTGGTCCATGCATCTGAGGAGCAGGGGAAGAGTTGCCCAGTCATTAAGCAACCTTTAAAACCAGCACCAGTCTATTGTCACCTGTGTTTGCCAAGTACCAGCTGTGAGACCTCTTGCCTATCAAAAAAGGAACAAGAGGTAGCAATAACAATAAAACAGGGATATAACAAATCAGATTTTAAAACCAAAGCCTTTTCTCTCTTTTTTTCCTCACTCTGCCTCCAAGTACACCTTTCCAGCTCATTACTGCAAATCATTTGAATTCCAGCACACAATGTCACCTGCACTGTAATCTGATTACTTTATGGAGGAATTAGTATGTATATTTAATGTAGAAGGGTTTTAATCTTGATGAAAATAATCCTAAGGAACTGTGATAGGGCTGCTCATATGTCTGGCAGATATGCCAGTAACATGCTAATAAATGACAGCTGATTTATGTATCTGGATTCTTTTATTTATAAAAATAGCAAGTGGACTGATTTTTGATATTAATAATACAAGTGAATCCACTTTGATTAGACTTCTGTAGAGAGCTGTGCATATTCGGCATTACAATTAAATCTTATGATGTGGAATGGGAATGACATGCTAATGAAGCAAGCCAGTGAGCCTGAACCAAGAATGTCCAACATCATTATGGGATATCTTAGATGAAGAGTAATTATAAGAGGAACACTGAAATGTCATTAAAAATCTTCAGTAAGAGATTTAACCTACTATTTCATACTAATGCTGGATTTTTACAACATAACTGAACACAAAGTTCCTTTTCAGAATTTACAGAAAGGGCTTTTAAATAGGTCTGGATTTAAGAAAAAGATACAATCTAGTGTCCTAATTTAATTTGGTACATCAAAATTCAATGGTAGTATGTAATTGAAATCTCTTTTTAATAATTTCAGATGAATTAGCAATTAGGACTTGATCCGATTTCCATGAAATTTATTAAAATTGAGGGCTGAAGCCCTTGAAAATTTTTATTCTTTTCACTCCATTAGCACAATACATCTAGTCTAAGTGATTCTGTCAGTTAGTACTGTGCATTCCTTGTTTATTTATGAGAATTTGTTTCATGGAAGTTCAAAAGAGGTAACCTTATGCATATTCATAGTAGATGGCTCATAATACATGAATCAAGAAAAACTCTCAGAGCCTCAGCTGGCTCTTACTTTCTAAGCAAGTTTACTTACTGTTTTTACCCTCACAAGTTCTTACAGCGGCATTATACCTCTATGTGCTCCGCCTGTAGTAGTGACCTTTTTGAGACTAGCAGCAACTTGCCAGGGCTCTCCTTGAATATGATACAGGAGAAGAGCAAACACTGTGCTGACCTCTAAAATATGCTTATACAAATAAACTGAAGACCACTATGAAATAGGAGCCCTAAAGAATGGGGCAATGAACCACAAAACCAGTACCATCATAGTACCTCGATATCCTAAAAATAGTATTTCTCTGTGCTGGCTATGAGTTACATACAGAGGAGTAAGGTCCGAAGAAATATGCTATGCAGAGGTTTTTGGGGAGGTTGGCTTAGTTTTTCCATAGAAACTTTATGAAAAGCAATTACACCTAACAGGAAAAGACTGGAGCACGATGGCCTCACTCCATGAAGAGTTGTGGGTTTCAAATCTAAATGTGCAGCATTCTGTGGTTGTTTGTCTGTATCACATGCACTTTAATAAAGATGCCATTCTGGGAAAAGCTGGTCCTTGCTGTGCCATTATGAGAAAGCTAAACAATATTTCTTGTGAAAGAAAGGACATTTCTGTGGCTAAATGAAGGGAATATTTATTATTTTTCATGAAATGTAAAAATAAATGTTTGTCACCAACAGTGTTTAACTATTAAAATAATAAGACTCCAGAAGGAAACAGCCAAGAGAAAGTAGAAAGTTTCTTAGCGTAGTCCTGTATAGAAAAGAAAATAATCTGCTCTACTACCTCTAAGGCCAGTGGGACTTCTAAGGAAAGATAATCCCAGACAATGACTTCAGTCTTTGTGTTTGTTATTCGAGATAACTATTGTTTGTTAAATATATCACGGTGAAATCAGTAACTCAAAAAAAAAAAAAATCAGCAACTTGGATGTTTACAAACACATGTTTCTAACATATAAGGGTAAAAATATAGTGGATTAAAAATTAGTGTCAAAAACTGGAAAAATTTTCTAGCAGATTTTTGCAATTTTCTCTCAGAACCCATATATAAGAAATTTTTTTTATAGGATTTCAAGAATTTCTGTCATTCTTCTTTGACTTCACAGGATTTTCTGTAGATGCTGATAAAGAACATCATTTTTTTCCATCATGCGCTCAGTATTTCTTTTAGAAAAGACTTTTCTGAAGTACATTGTTTTAATTTCTTTTTTTTTTCAAAGATGAAGAAAGATGTTTTCATTTCAAACAAAGCAAGTATCTACGTTTGAAAGTGGTACCTATATAAGTTTTTAAAAAGAAGCCTTTCTTTAAAGCTTTCAGGAATAAACCTGATATATCAGATGTTTGCTGAGATGTGTATAACTTACTGCGTTCACAATTAACACATCAGCCTTTCCCCATGGTGGTTTAGAGTGGAAAATGGGGAAATATGTCACCTGTTAACCACTTCAGAAAGTAACGTGGCGTTGCTGTGGTTAGTAATTGCCAGTATTAAGATCAATCATTGACTAAAATGTTACGCGGTTGTTATCTCACCCTAAAGCACTTGAACAATTACCCTAGCATTGCACCCAAACATCTCCCACTGGCAAAAATCTAAATAAAAAAAATCAGTGAGCCTTATAATATGACCTGAAAGTGAACAACCTGGTACTGATGAGACCAGCAGGGGAGTGAATTATGGGTTCAATAAACCATTGCTAAGAAGACATTGCTTCTTATTCCCCGTAGTTTGAAACCAGAGGCTAGTAACACAAAGTGCCCCAGCAGAATCAATAGCTACTCATCCATCAGTGGTTCTCCAGTGCCCTGTGAAGTGTGCAAATATGCTTGACTGTGCTGCAGGCCTGCAATAGGCACAAACCACTTAGTTGAGTTCTGATCAATCTGTGAGGCAGAAATGTGTGTGCATCTGCCCAGGCAGCTTGTTTTTTCGTTTCAGCTGAAGAGCTGAACAAGCTCTACAAGCTTTTCTTTCTCTGCCATGTCACTTCAGACCTTGGGATCTCAAGATATGCAAATGTTCAGGACAAGCAAACATGGTGCCAAAGCTGTGTTCATAGCAAATCAAGCTACAGAGCACCAGTTACATCATGACACATTCTCTAGAAAAATAAGGATAAGTGGACTAAATTACTAAAGGCATGCCTCTCCAAAGTATTTTACACACAGTTTACTAGTCTGTTAATAGAGAGCAGCCTCAGAGGCAAAACTACTGTTGTCTAGAAACTCTGCAGCTGAGTCAGCCAGGCACTGTGTGCAAGCTAACATGGCCCTGCTGGGGGGGGACTGGTTGGGATCACCTCCATATGCTGGAAGACAGGGCATGTTACATCAAATACAGCGCAGAGCAAACCCAGCTATATGGCTGCCAACCTGGATCTGGCTCCCATCCAGACAGCTGGGAGCATGGAAAATGATGCTCGGGTCTGCACGCATCCATCTGTATAGACAATTCTCTAAATCTTCATTTGCAAGTCAGGAGTAAGAGCCTGCTGGGTTTTGAAATTCTACTTATTTTTCCAAATGGTCTCAAGTACTGGCATTGGTCAGCCGTGACTGAGATAAAACACAGTTTCTCCAGCTTTCCTCTGACATTTTGTGTTTTACCCACAAACTGTAATGGCAATAATAGATATAATTTGAGTTTTGCTAGGGAACTCCAACAATAACAAAGCTTGTTTAGGGAAAGAAAGAAGGATCAGATAGAATATAATAAAACATTACTGAGTTTCTCAAATTAAAAAAGAAGTCTACACAGAGAGAACTGCCACTATTAATAAAGAAAACATTATGTAAAGTATTCATATAAAAATGTAGACCAGAATCTGCACACACCTTCCAACATTCAATTTTGAAAATAAAAAAATTTCCTTCAGAATCTTACGGGGAAACAGCTGATTTCCTCCTCCAGGCTATGTTTGTACACTTTCACCCATTATGCTGCTTACAATGGGTCTTTCTAATCCTTCCAGAACCAAAACTGGTCACTAGAAGTGCCCACAGCAGAATCTTCTCAGAGGGCAGCTCCCAGCAAAACTTTTCGTCTGCTCAAGAGAATGGGCCTGTCTGAAGGGCATTCCCCAGATCCTGAAATGCCTCTGTGTTACATTGGTGAGCTCAGCTATTCCTGTTAGCTGGCCAGTGAGCACTTTCTTTCTGTAAAAGGATAAATCAGGGTGGAGGTTTTTTTGTATCTGTTTTCATTTTTTGCACTTTTCAGTAACAAGTGCTTGGAGTGGGATTAGTTTTTACTTTGCTTCTGTTGCTTTAAAACTTCAAAGTGTGAACCACCATGCTGCTTATCTATTTTCTATTTTAGTATACTTCTTTCTGTTGTATTTTCATGAGAAAAACAGCAAAGTCTTAAATTCTGAACTACTATTGCTGTTTGCTGGAAATGACAAGCATTTAAAATAGAACAAGATTTCTGGAGCTCCATCAATCTAATTCTTACAAAGTCATATAAAAAAAGAAAAAATATTTGATTGTAGTGAATTAATTTCTGAACTTCACTAGACTAAGCTCAGATGCCTTCAAGTCCAATGATGCTACTTTGATCTAGTCTGGTTGTACCTGCAGTGCATTTCAAATCATCGCTAAGGCCAGACTTATGCAGGTTTTGGTGTGGCAGAGGTAGGAGCTCTGAAATGTGCTTTCTGCTTTGCTGGAGCATGCTCGGTGTCTCAATAGTAAAGAAAGTGGCAGTCATCAGGATGGCTGCAAATCAACCATGTAGGCAGAAAGTGGGAGGGCTGTGCCGCTCCTGTGTCTGTCTTTCAACGGCTTAAGACACATTGCCTCTAACAAAAAAGTGCTCAAGCCTCTACTTGGTATGTGCATGTGCCCTACTGTTTCTCAGACATTGCCCCAATATTTCCTTATAACTGAAGACTGTCAAGTTACTTCTCGTTAAATAAAATGCTATGGGAAGAATGTGATAGTTCAGAGTGTCCTGATGAACCCAATGGGACTGCAGCAGAGGAGGAATTCACGCAGGCCATTGCAGAACCAAGAAGAAAAGATCAAGCAGAATTCTTGCTCTGCTAACATAAAATGCAGTTGAGCCATTGATTTCAATGAGCTTTAAATTTTACCCCTCAGCATTTAACATACTTATTGGTGTAAATAAATACAGCTTTCAATGAAACCAGTTAGATGCTTGTTTATCAGGGTCTGGGCTGCTTCTTTAAAAAGCAGTTATGGTTGAAACAAGCATTCCCCTTCCTCCACTGCATTCATTCTTGAGGACAGAAAAATGTTTTACAGGGTTGTTTTTAAAGAATACACTTACTGTATCCACTTCCTCCCCCTTTAAAGAAGCCTTCTTTATCTGAAAGTGTTTCAAGCCTCTACTGTGGAGTTTGTAGGAGAAAACATTTTGACTCGGTATTACAAGAATTAGCAAAAAGTAACATAACATCTCCAAAAAAAAGTAACTCTTTTATTCATAGAGAAACAACATTTCATACAAGTAGGAAATAAAAATTTGCAATTTCTGCAAAAATAGTTTTGTTAGCAATGTAAGTAGTTAATATTTCACACTGAACCAATAGTATTAGTTGAAATTTTTATATAGTCCTCTCACATTCAATGTACACTCTCCTGAAAGAAATAGGAGAGACAAATAAGATGTGTTTCCCTGTGTTTCACGAATCTCTGCATTTTTTAAGAAAAATAATCAATGCTTAGTTTGGATCAGTATTTCATTTCCGTTAAAAGCTGTGTTTTATGTTGTTTGTTGTACAGGTTAGAAGATCCAGGTTAAGAAAACTCCCTTTTGTACTAGGAATATTTAATGCATATGCTGAAAAATAGATGCTAGCAATGTCATTTTAACTGATGTCAGAGTGCTACTCAAATTGGTGCCAAGAAGAAGAATATTATCTTTGGGGAAAGGACGGGAATGGGATTATATTTGTCAAAGCTCTCACGAAGAGACACATTTACAAGAAACTTGAAGTGACTCAGATACATATATCCAGTAAAAGTCCTGAGCAAATTATTTTCTTTAAGTCAACAAGTGACTGAGAACAGCAAGAGTATGGAGAGACAGTGGTGGTATTTGTGAGGAAACATAAAGAGATCATTGTCTCTTATTTACCATATAGAAATTCTTTTGAGGCACTGGCCTTCTTTCTTACATAACCATAGCTACTGGGATGACTTTGATGAGGAGCTAACGTACCTCAAGTGTCTATAGTTTCCTGGCTAGTCCATTCCGTTATTAAAAATCGTAGAATCATAGAATCATAGAATCGTTAGGGTTAGAAAGGACCTTAAGATCATCTAGTTCCAACCCCCCTGCCATGGGCAGGGACACCTCACACTAAACCATGCCTTCCAAGGCTTTGTCCAACCTGCCCTTGAACACTGCCAGGGATGGAGCACTCACAACTTCCTTGGGCAACCCATTCCAG
>JBCJKH010035200.1:0-12081 GCA_039877255.1 Loriculus beryllinus
GAGGTTTTGAGTATGTTTTAGAACATGGAATATTTTTTGAAAAAGGAACACGGGAGACAACAGTGTTTCAGTAATTAATTTTTGAAGATATTGATTGTTGGAGGAATAATTACTTATATCACGATGTTTTAAAGTACAAACAATGGTTTCAAATGTCATGGTCATTATTTCGTATTTTGTAGTCGAATCCCTTTGCAACAAAGATGTATCAGACTTGGAAATGTACGTTTGTAAGTCTTTCCATTCCCCTTTGAAGATGCCAGTTATCATTCCAGTCAACTATTATTCCGGGGAGGGGGAGAAATCTGTAATCCAAAAGCAGAAGGTTCATGCATGATCATGCATGTCTGCTCCCAGAACATGTATGTCTGCTGCGTGATGCAGCCACATGTTAAACTATTCCCACTGAGCTCTTAGTGTGTTACAATTTCAAAATTTTCTCATCCTTTTTATCAATGTTTTACATGTTATGTTCTTATTCTTAGAATAAAGTGCTGTCTTTTTTTTTTTTTTTTATTACAGGCATTTTTCTGCAAAATCAGTTAAAGTTTGTAATGTTGCATAATGGTATTTACTAACTAGTACGAAAATTATTCAAGTTATCTTTGTTTAGTATTTATGTTTTGAATTTTCTCCCCTTTTGTGTATATGAAAGTGTGTAACTCTCTCTTAAAGAGGGATTTCATAATTTATTTTCAGGGAGAGATTTCCAAAAGCACCTTACAAAATGTTCAGGTCTGCCTGTAGCACACAAGAACTTCACTACTGTAGACAAAAAGATAGAGGTCAGATATGCAACTTCATGTTTTCTGAGTGCTAGCACCTTGGTTGTTCAGTTATCAGGAGTCCAATATTGTCCCTATTGAAATAATCAACAAAACTGGATTGACCTTTTAAATTGAATTAGCCTTTCTAATGATCAGATGTGAACTAGTATTTGTATGTATATTTTTAATTATATGTACACAAACACATTTATATTCTGGGAAGATGCTAACCAGCATTTGTTCTTATTGAACTGCAGAAGGGAAGGGAGAATTGGTTCCTGTGCCAAGTGCATTGAGTCTTGCCTCAGTTTTTATAAATTCATTAATTAGACACATTTTTTACAGATATGTACACAAATATCTAAAAATAGATATTTGAATTCTTTCACTAGGCTTGCAACTCTCACTTTCAAAACTCCTTCAAAAATCTGAATAACCTTTCAGTATTCAATGCATTTTTTCTGAATAATTCTTTTAATTATTCTAAGAGAATAACTTTAAAAGAAAAGTAGCATGTTGTTTCTCACTAACTCTTAGCAACAGACAAACTGTTATATTGGCTATAGTCACAATATCATTTCCCTCTTCCCTATTCCTCTGTCTAGTATTTGCAGTGCTCTCTGGGGCATTTTTTAAGTCTTTCAGTGGACATCTGATCATTCCTTTCCTTAGATTTCTGGTTTTTTCCTTTTTTATTTCCTTTTACCCATTCTTCACTAACATGGCATTTAAATTATGGCACTCAAACTAAAGTAGAAATCTCTGGGCTTCCAGTGTTTGTTGGAACTGTTCTCTCATTATTATTTTGCTACCTGTATGCTTCTTTCTTTTCTACAGAAACAGAATTGTCCCTTAGTTTTTTCTCCCAGCTACTGAGCTCTTTTAAAAGCCTCCAGTTGCTGAGGGCAATATCAAAGAAGATTGTGTGCATCCTCAGAAGCTTCCTTCACATAACAGAAGAGGATCAAAACATAAAGTTACTGACAACATATCAAAGCGATACTGCAACATGGCCTACTGAGAAAAAGTATCCTCTGGAAGATTATTAAGGATGCTTACTAAAACAAGGAGTAAAGTAACCAGATTTTATTTTTTTTTCTGGTAACTGAATCTTATTTCTAACATATGTCATGAGCAGAACAAGTATAAAAGTAAAATATTAACAGAAACAATATCAAGGTCATTCTAACCTAAGGCAAGCATGGCTGAAATAAACTTTTCAAAGAAAAAGGAAAAAAAAAAAAAAAAGGAAACGAAAAAGTAACCTAGAATCAGCGATGCATGTATATCAGTTTATTTCTTCAATAAAAAGTACATTAAAATTGTATAAATAAACAAACAGCAACAAAATATGCCAATACCTTTGAAAATTTCTTCTGGTCCCTGTTATACAAAATGATGTCAAAGATTCTGGAAATAATTTGATAGTTCATGTGTTTTTAGTAAGAAAATTATGCTCATTAATCTTCTAGAGATACTATTAGTAATCATTGTGGAACTTTTCTTATAATAAGAGTGCAGTGGCTTTATTATTTTATTGCTTGTATATGAGATATTTTTAGAAACTTTCTTGCTGCTGCAGTTAATAACATGACTCTCATCAAAAAATGGGGAAGGTACATTCTTTTTTTTATTACCTATTCCATTCCATTTTTCTAGTTAAGATGTTATGAAAAACTAGGTAACAAAAGAAGAGGGAAACTAACTTGGAGAAAACAACCCAAAAATTAGATGTTGTTCACGCTGGTGCAATTCTGTGGCCAAGAGAGAGGCAAGCAGAGTGAGAAAAAAATCTTATGAAAATTCACAGAATACTGAGGGGGGGATGGGAAGGTGGTGTGTTAAGTTTCTGGGAAAATTTGAAGGGAAAATAAATTAAGTGGCAATTTTTTATTAAACTCCTACACAAACTTCAAATAGAAAACAATAAAGCTTTAGCAGTTATGATCTCTTTAACCACCTAATCACACTCATATTTCCCCTGGTTCTACTACATTTATCTTCTTGTTTGAGGTCAATTCATGATCTCTGCTAATGTGTCATAGATAGCATGCCTTTTAATGAGCTCAGGCATATTTATAGAGAGTAAGAATATCAGTAAGAATAAAAATCTATGATAAATAATGATCAAATAAACAGTCAATCGTAACCTAAAGACAGAAAGTGAACATATTATTAACAGTAAAATCAGTAACAGAGACAAAGAAGAAAATCAGCTGCTTGAGATGAGATGGGTAATAAAAGCAAGAGTAACATGCTGTAGAAATGCTTATTAAAATGCTTATTTACAAGTCAATGCTGTTCACTAATTGATAGACTTCAAAGTTAACAAAAAAAAAATAAACAGAAAAAAATCTTTTGCATGAGATGTTATGAAGTATTGCAAACTTTGTCCTAACTCTATCAGCTACTGCTTGTTTTTACTGAAAGGTGAAAAGGGCTGTTTTGTTCACACTGTCACTAGAACTAGCATTAGCTGTACAAGAGGTCAAAAATCAGATAACAGCTATAGGATGTCATTTTTTTAAGAAAATGGACTTCAAAATAAGATCTGTTCTACTTTTTTCTTGTTATTACAGTAACAGGCAATGACTTGTATTTCCTGCAAGGCAGAGATTTATTTCTGAAGGTGAGGAACGAATGACACAGAACTTCTTGGTTATGACAGTCTTGTAAACAATATAGGTTTGTGTAAGCTTTCTGGTTTTTCATTTGTAAGTGGGTAACTTCTAAGTAAGTGCTGACTCTGAGCTCAGATATGCATGTTATAAAGACAGAATCAAGCTAATCTAGAAATGTTATATTAAAATCAGACTTTTATTAAAAACCCCTGTTTAAATCTCACAGGGTAAGACCTTTTTAAAAAAAAGCAAGCTTTGAGAGACTGCATAGCATCAAATTCAAGTGAAACCTTCACTGTCTTGTTTGCCATAGCAAAATGGAGTGGCTTTGAGATATCAGCATTCATAGCAAAGGAATCTGTGATCACCTGGTTTGATGACTGCTCTTTGCAGCTTGAGGCTATTCTACAGCTAACGATAAGATTCTTGGTAAATTACTCATCTGCAAAACTGCTTGTTATTAATGACTACCTTTGTCCTCTGTCCTATGAATTCTGAGTTTAACAGAAAGACTGACTTTTTTATACGATTTGCCAGTATTTTGTTGTGGTTTTATATTTTTGGGGATGTGCGGGTTTTATTTATTTTGAAACTAATTAGCTGAATTTCAATTGCTGGAAGAACAACTCATTATGTACAGTATCACACTGGTTGCTTAAAAAAAATATTTGTTCTGCTGCATTAGGATCTGGAAAAAAAAGACGATTCTATAAAATGCAAACTCATTACATGCACATTACACATTTATGAATCTGACCATATGCTATACTCAAAGTCAGAACTTTGTGTTCTGAAATAGTTTTCCTGCTTCTCAGCCTCCCTGTTTATCCACTTCTTCTCTTCTTCAGGCAAAACAAATTGAAAATTACTTATCACATTATACAGTTTCCTGTTTGTGTATAGTAAGGACTAAACATAATATATTTTGCTTATAAACGTCAGTGAAGACTTTGTAGTCTTGATAAACAATTGCAAAACATGTTAATCCAAAATGCTACCCTACCCTCATAGTGAAGAGCAACAGGAAAGGTACTGTAACCAGCTGTCTTGTGATTCCACTGTTTTTAAGAACACAGCTAGTGTAACTCCATCAAGTTATCCTTGGACATACAATTGGCTGGTTTGGAAACATAACAAATCTTACAAGATGCAAACAGCAGTGTACGCCGTGCATAGGAACTCCAAGGGCAACTAGAATGCATACTTCATCCAGGGTCAGGTAGGCACTCTGGTATTCTGTCTAAAACAGCATGTTATTTGGTTATCTTGAAATTGCTGTTCTGATGACTTGCTAGGCTGATAGTTGGTGCACAAAGAGTTCTCAAACTTTGGCTCTAAGCAAAAGTGAAGCATTTGAGGATGTGAGAGAAAAAAAAAATAACATTACTGCGCATCTTCTAAGACTCCAGTGCTTGTCCCTACTATTTTCCCTCTTCCATTCCCATTTTCTAGTGTACCCATGCAATCCTTTCTCTTGGTAGCCCTAGAAAACTGATTTGCATACAAACACATTTTCAGTTGTAATTTTAATAGATGATATTTTCAAAATTGTTTAATCCTATGGATTTTTCAATTAAGTTCTTGAGACAGATTTTTTTCAAGCCAAAGGTCTTCAAATAGTGACTGGAGGAGAGGTAGCTGTGAAAGGTAGGGAACAAACAGCTAGAAGGCAAGTATATCAGCATATTGTCACTTCCTGTAAGAAATCTAATATGCTTACTGACACTTCAGAGCCAGAAAAAACTTTCCCTGCATTACCTTGTAGATGTAAGGATCCTTGAAATTCCAAATCTGTTACAAATCCTCTCAGCTGGATATTTTGTTATGGGTTTCATAAACTGAATTGAATGTTCTAGTTAGTTGATTACTTAACTAAGTGATTGCATCTAACTTGATATATTGTTGCAATTTTAAATTAACATGCTATTATTTACTCCACAGTTAGCTGAAAATCACCATCTTAATCTAACTGATGTCATACGTTGAAGTTTTTCATTGGTCCATTAGGAAAAATGCAAATATCTGTCAAGAGTATAAGTAAGAAATACATTTTTCTGGATATTTGTACTAGAAGTAAAGTCAGCTATGCTTTAATGAATCAAACAAATGCAGTTAAATCTGAGAAAATAATAAAAACCTTTGTATGACTCTAAAGCTAAGGCTCAACTTTTGAGCCCCACTTGTCAATGCAGTGAACAGAGCTGCAGCTGGTAATAGAGATCCACAGTGTTTTCGTCTGCAGGAAAGCTAGGCCTGATGGGTTCATCCATATGAACTCCTCACTCCAAGGCCAGCCAAAGGCAGGGCTAGAGACAGGGATGGGCACAGGTACCACCAAGTCATCACTGGAGCCAGGCTGGGGTTCTACTGAGCCAAAATAGGGTCCTGGCCTCGGGCAGGGGAAGTGTCATAGGTGAGGCATGTCAGGGAGAGCGAGGCTGAATGGTGTCCTTGGTGCCCTGAGAGTTAGGAGAGAGAATTCTTCCCTTTGGATCTTAATTTAAACATCTAAGTTATATCTACCCATGATCTTGCTCTTGCTGCCTTAACTATTCTTGTCTCTATTATTTTGATAGGAACATGAAATACTGCATATAATCAGAATTTCACATTATCAGATATTTCTTCTCCACATAAACGGCAGTATTTGCAAAGTTATCTAAAAGCAACCTAGCATTATTTCATATCTGCTTTGATCAACAGCTATTAACTGTTTTCTTTCTGTCATAATACGCTCCATTGAGCATCATTAGGGTTTTATTTTGTCATCTAATGTCAAATGCAGCAGTGCATGCATGTTCATTCACTTCGCAGTGTTTTTAATGGTCCACTGCTAGAATTTAATGAAAAATACTGCTATTTTGATGTTTTGGAGGGGTTTTTTTTCTTCTTTTGGGGGTGCCTTTTACACTTGTAATAAGGCTACATTGAGCTTTACTATTATCCCTAACAGATACAGAATTTTTTGTTCAGGGCATCATCACATAAGGTATTTACTATTGTAATCCTTTGTCAATGAGACTTTTTTGTCAATCCTTGTAAGACTTCAGGCTATATAGAAATGCTGTTGTTTGAAATTAGACTAGCAGAAGATTAAATCAGAGAAAGATTAAATCTCAGCGTGGCTTTGTCTGATATCTGTAAATACATATCAAGTTTTGTATTAATGCAAAACCTTTTCTGCAAAAATGCAAAACTCGGAGTAAGCCCTATCTTTAAATACTGCAAAGTGAAAAAAAAAATAAATACATAAGAATTCAGTTTTCTGTTTCAATAAATCCGTACATTCCAATATGTGCCCAACCATTCACAGAAAAAAACCAAACCAAACCAAACAAAAAAAACCAAATACTGTGTTACAGTAATTAATGTTGAAATTTATGATTTTAATGTTTGGTTTCTTTTTCTTTTTCCTTTTTTTTCTGGTGACATTTTCAATCCCTTTTTTTTAATTCCATGTCTTAAATTTTGCTTCACTTTTCTAAGTGTTAGTGACAATTCAATTCTTGTTCATACAAAATAAATAGCAAGCAGTCAGATACAGACACTGAAGTTTCATTTGAAACAAACCTTAAAGCAATTATCTTTTTTTGTTCCTTCGTGATTGGGGGGTGAGGGGTGGAAAGAAAAAGATAAGACATACCAAGTCCATAACTTTGTTAATTTAAAATATTTGAAAAAAATAATACAGCCTATGTAGAAAACAAGGAAAGCAGTTGGCTTTGCTTTTTCCTTACATTGTTAATCAATAGTACCGGGTTCATTATAATTACTCTTGACATGACGAGAAAGGATGTAACAAATTATTTAGCTGGTTGATTTTTAGTCAAAAAAATACTATCACAAAGTTCTTCCCTTAATTTTTAGAAGTAGTATTTATCCTATAACAGACAGACTCCACTGGTAGAAAGTAGTACTACAATGTATCTTCCACACACCATCCTTCATCATCTGACAGAACTGCTTTCACAGCACAGATGAAATATAATTTATTTAAAAAACCAAGAGGTGGAAAATTAATCACAAAACCAATAGTTTACTCTTTTCATGAGGGGGAAATCTCAGACTCAGCAGGCTAATTGGAACAGTTGAACAGCTGTGTTGTGTGTGATGTGCCCTTCCCTCCCCAATGCAGTATTTCTCAAATTTCTCAAAAACTTTCACCTTCCATATGAAAGGCTTCATGACAAAAAAGTCCTTTTGCCTTTCAGAAGCCATTGTAATGGTGAAGTACAGAAGACTTTCTAAGTAAATATGAACAATCAAGAAGGCACAAAAGATGTACTCATGAAGCTCAAGGATGAAGTAGGGAGTGACTGACTGTTGCAAAGATAGCTGAATTTATTTCAACACAAAGGGGAATGGCAAGTGGCCTTTATTTTACATAATGACTGTAAAAGCTGAGTGGATGAACTGGTTTACATAAATGGCCTTCCCTGAGTTGATCAAAAAAGGTGTGACTGTCATCCTGCCCTAGCTATACCAGAATGGGGGAAATGTTTATGTGGCTTAGCCTAACGTAGAGTATCAAAACAGCAAAACCAAAATGAACTTTGAAAAAAGCAAAGGGCTTAAGCTGGCTTCACACCACAGATTCTTCCCTTGTAATTGGGGACCCCAGCATGCTGAAGATGACCATATGAAGACTAGCAAACAGGAAGCATGCAAAAGCTAGAAACAGAGCCAAGTGACTTGGGAGAAATACAGAGACAGCCTCCGTGCACACAAGAACAAGGTTAAGGAAGCCAAAATCCATGTGAAGCTGAATCAAACAAAGGATGTGAAAAGCAAGAAGGGCTTTGGGAGGTAAACAAGGAGCAAGAAGAAGACTATGGAATATATGGGCCTACTGCTGAATGCGACAAGAGATCTGATGACAAAATAAATAGAAAATTCTGAGATACTCAACGTCTTCTTCCCTTGTCCTTCTCTGGTAAATTTATCTTTGCTGTACAAAAGTCTGGAGCAATGAAAACAACCTTGGTATAGAAGGATCAGGCCAGGGCACATTTCAACAGACTAAATGTACAAAAGTCCGTGAAACCTGCTATTGACCATGCTCTGTAAGTGTATGTGGAAGGTGAGACTGTTTCACTGAGTGTATCCAATCAAGGATATATTCAATGCAAATGGTGTAATAAGTACAGGGGGATACAAAACCACTCAAAGACAATTAATAATGTAGACTATGCCTAAGACTGAAAGCTTCCAGTCACTACTTCATGAACCATTAAGAAACCACCTACAAGGCTTTGGAGAGGGCTAAGGTAACTTTGTAACCGAGAAGGAGGGAAAAAAGGAGGAATATGAGGATATTTGACAAGGAAACCTGTGTGACTGTGCAAAATTTAAAAAGGAATGTTTAGAGGAATGGGGTTGGGGAAAAGCAAAGTGAGGAATGGACAAAAATGGGTATAAAAGGCACCACTGTAGCCAGTCAGTACTTCTGACCACAGAACCTCATACCCTTTCACCTGATCACTGCAGTCTTTCCTATCTTCCTAAGACATCTTTTCTTAACTATCTGTCTGTGTAGCTTTACTCTGCCCAATATGTGTGGTGGACTAAGTGCTAGCTATTTGAGGAACCAGTGTGAGTGGATGTAAACCACCTACAGGAGTGAGACAGAGAATGTCAGTGCCTGGCCTGTTGTGACAGACATTGGGGCAAGTAGATTCTCAGCATCAGTAGCTGGAGATGCCACAGCTTTCCTGAGCATGTCATAGAATCAGTCATAGAATCATATAATCATAGCATGGTTTGGGCTGGAAAGGACATCAAAGACCATATGGTTCCAAGCCCTTTGCCATAGCTAGGGACACTTTCCACTAGACCAGGTTGCTCAAAGCCCCACCCAAACTGGCGTTACCAGCTGAAGAGGAGGAAGAGGACTTGGCTGTCCATTCTCATGCTTTATGGGAGTCCAATATGTAGCCAGCCATGTCAGTGTCCTCACTGTGTGTGTGTGTGCATGTATGTATCTGGGATGCAATGTTTAGTTTCACAGTAGTTGAACCTGCAAATGGAAAGGCAGCAGTAATGTTTGAGGCCTGGGTGCCAAAGTGCACTAGGCAGGGCTCCAGCTTCCTTCCTCCAGGAAGAAGTCCTGGGCCTGGAAGTGGTGGCTGCTTCTGACATCCCTTAACAAGACAGTTGTGCTGCTATTCAGAGGAACTTCATTGAGCTGGAGAACCAGGCCAAGAGGAATCTTATTAATTTCAACAAAAGGAAATGTGCAAGGTTTTGCACTGGAGAGGAACACCACACGCATCAGTAAAGGTTGGGGGCCAAGAGGCCAGAAAGCAGGTCGACAGAGGAGGATTGGGAGTCCTGGTGGACAATAAACTGACAATGAACCCTCACAGCAAAGATGGCCAACAGCTTCCTGGTTTGCATTTGGAAGAACAAAACCATCAGGTGACAAGAGGTGATCCATTCCACTTAGCACTGGTTATGCCATATCTGAAGTGATGTGTCCACGTCTGGGCACTCCAGTACAAGAAAGACATGGACATACTAGAGCCAGTCCAGAGAAAAGCCACGAAGATGAGTAAGGGGCTGGGCCATCTCCCAAAAAAGAGAGACTGAGATAGCTGGAACTAAATAGCCAGGAGTAGGGAAGCCTCGGGGGGAATCTTATCAGTGTGTATAAATACTTAAAGGGAGGATGCAAAGAAGATAGAGTCCAGTGACAGGACAAGAGACAACAGGCACAAATTGACATACAGGAAATTGTGTTTCAACATCAGAAAAAATGTTTGTTTTAATTTTGATAGTAACCAAATTCTAGAACAGGCTGCCCAGAAAAGTTATGGTAAAGTCTCTATTCCTGGAGATATTCAAGCCTGACAGGAAACACTCATGAGCAACCTGTTGGAGCTCTAAGCAGGAGGTTGGACTAGATGATCTTCAGAGATCCTTGCTTAACTTAACTACTCTGTGACTCTTATTCTGTGATAACAGCCTAAAACAGTAGTTTTTCTCAATATTACCAACTTTTCTATAATTTTATTTTACATTACTCAGTGAGACTGGAGCTCCATAGCAGTGAAGTTATGTCAAAAAGAAATTTGTAAAAGAGGACACAATACCTACACTAGAGAAAACACTGGGTATGCCATGAGAAGAACCCTAAAAGCAATCTGAAAGTGAAAATAATTTTGGCACTCTGAAGTATATCGTAAATTGAACTCTGATTAAAATTTTGCCTTTTCTAATTTGAGGCAATTTCTAATGTGAGCTTTTATTAAACATTATAATTAGCTGATGACTTTATACCTGATAAATTATTTGAGTTATTGTGCTCTATTCTACTATTAAAAAGTGTCAGTGCCAAACTTCTTGCTATTACACTAAATAATGTAATGCATGCAAATATACACACATATATAGAAAATTTATAGGGAGACTATCAGAAACTAATCAGTGGCAAATAAGATTACTGACCATGAGAGAAGAGTTATATGAAACTTATTTGAAGTATTAAAATTATGTTATGTGGAGTGGAAAAAAACAATTTATTTTCATTTTCATTTATGTACAATTTCACCAATTGAACTAAAGGAAAAAAAAAAAAGGAGAAATAGTAACAACCAAAGATCTCAAAAAATGTGTTATCTTCCAAAATTTTCGTCATTTCAAACACATTTCAAAAATCACAATTATAATCATTCAGTCTGTCCAATATTCATGTTCAGAAAAAGGCTGGATAACCTGGGTCATCAGGACATTTTTGATTGCGTCTTCTAGGACTTTTTCAGCTAACAAGGTAAACTTACTTTTCATCATGCAAGATATAGAGGAAATCACTCAGCTGGCTAGCATTTTGCTTTATTCTGGAGGTGGAGATGATAGCTCTCTTTCACTGTAGCATCAGATGATAGGACCTGAGGATGCTGATTGACAACTGGCTGAACATGACCCAGAAATATGACCAGGCAGCTAAGGTAGCCAACAGCATCCTAGCCTGTATCAGAAACAGTGTGGCCAGAAGGGCTAGGGAAATAATAATCTCCCTGTACTCGACACTGGTGAGGCCACACCTCGAATGAATACTGTGTTCAGCTCTGGGCCCCTCACTACAAGAATTATTGAGCTGCTGGAATGCATCCAGAGAAGGGTAACAAAGCTGGTGAAGGTCCTAGATCACAAGTCTTATAAGGAATGGCTGAAAGAACTGGGATTGTTTAGTCTGGAGAAGAGAAGGCTGAGGGGGGACCTTACCTTTCCAGGGACTGGACATCTATAGCTTCTCTGCGCAACCTTTTCCAGTGCCTCATCACCTTCATGGTGCAGAATTTTCTCCTAATAGCTACTCTAAATCTCCCCCTTTTCAGCTTAAAGTCAGTCCCCCTTGTTCTGTCACTACCGCCTCTTATAAAAAGTCCCTCTCCAGATTTCTTGTATGACCCCTTAGCTACTGGAAGGCTGCCATAATGCCTTCTCTGAGCCTTCTCTTCAGACTGAACAAGCCCAACTTTCCCATCCTGTCTTCACAGCAGAGGTGCTTCAGCCCTCTGATCATCTTCATGGCCCTCCTCCAGACTCTAACAGGTCCATGATCTTCTTGTGTTAGGGACCCCTGACCTTGAACGCATGAAATTCTCATGAGTGGGACAGAGGGGGAAAATCACCTCCCTCAACGTGCTGGCCACACTCTTTTTGATGCAGCCCAGGGTACAGCTGGCTTTCTG
>JBCJKH010035203.1:0-15293 GCA_039877255.1 Loriculus beryllinus
GAGCTGCTCTCAGGTCTCCCCTTCAGGAGCCTTCTCTTGTCCAGGCTGCCCCAGCCCAGCTCTCTCAGCCTGGCTCCCTGCTCACATGCACACAGCAGTGTAGACAGGGTTTTTTCCTGGCTTCAGCACAAGCAGGTCTGGGTGCTCCTGAAGTACAGGGAGCCCTTCTTCCGACAGGCTCCCTGACTTAATGTGCTTATGCAATCCTAACAGACTTTATCAATGACCTGATTTTGTTGTGCTGATAGAAATGAGCAAATGTGTTTGAGCTAAAAGTGTAGCGGTGCTTTAAATTGCACCCACTGAATGTGCTTAACCGTGCATTTAATTTGAATTTAATATGGCAGTTAATTTTAAAAATGCAAAACAATTTCTGGGGAACCTGCTTAGGGAATTAACAACTCGAGCAAAAGTGGAGACCTTGGTGCTCTGTTTGATACTAGTTGTTGACTTTTTTTCTTTTGTAAAATCATGTATATTTGGCTGCTTTTATTTGCTCCGTTAAATTGTCTTGTCAGGCAGGGTTTGCCCACAGTTAAAGTGAAGTTAGAAGTGGTATTCCCATGTTCAGCCTTTCTGTTCCTGCCTTGGCTAATCTTGACCATGTAGATCCTGGCAAAACACCCAGAAATTCATGAACTTAAAAAAAAAATAAAATAAATTTGTCATTCAGACTAGAAATTCACCCCCAGTTAATGCTGCTGATCTCTACGAACCTGGCCTCCCTCAGCCAGGTCTCCAAACAGAACAACAAACAGAACATTTTCCATGCCAAGTACAATAAAGCCGGGGAGCTGTTCTCAGTGAGGTGCTCAGTTGGAGTAAGAAGTGAATATGGAGGATGAGGGCATGGCTTATGCCTGCCCGCAGCTGCTGCATCCGCTGTAGGACCAGCAGAGATGCTTCTGGCACATGGGGCTTTGGTAGACCTTTGCTGGGTGCCATGCTCCTTCCTCACCTCTCGTTGTCCTGCTGCTTTCTGGAGGTTTGTCACAGCCTTCACCATCTGTGCAGACTTCCCCTTTGCTGGATGTCCACTTGTTACTGTGAATGTGTCGAGTTAGGTGGATGTTGTTGGTGATCAATTTTCATGCTGCTTTGATTGAGCGCACCCCCCTTTGTAAAATTTCAGGCCTCACACTTTCCTTTTGCAGAGAATGAAAAAAACAGTGGCAAGATTTCCATTTGAATCAACACATGAATGAGAGAGAAGTTAAAGGAAGTTCCCCAGCACAGCCTGTAAGCACTTAGAGGGTCTTGCAGCTTTCTGAAGCACAGCTGTGAAACTGAAACACCCTCTGCTTTTCCTGTCTTCTGAGGTTTAAAAACTGCATAGCTGAGGCCCTCAGTGACGTGGGTTACTGGTGGCATTGGCAGTGCTGCGGAACAGTTGGACTTGGTGATCTCAAAGGTCTTTTCCAACCTGGTTGATTCTGTGGTTCTATGATTCCATGACTGGTTTCTCTCTCTGACAGTCTCACCCTGAGCAGGGAGAACTATTCCACCCCATGCTCAAGGAGGCTCAGCAGCACATTTGGAAAAGGAGCTGTAGGAGCCTGGCTTACACCTTGGGAAGGGCAGCGTGTCGCTTAAATACTCTGTGGATTAGAAGGGCAAATGTGCATGGGGTGGGGAAAAAGTGCAGCGATATATCAAAGCTAAGAAGAAGCCTTCTTCAGCTCAGCCTTTTAGATTTTTAAATGATACAAATGCTTTTATATGTTCCATATTGTACTGTGGTTATTTTGCTGTCCATGGCAGCATTACAGTATTATTGCCTTTCTGCAGTAGTTTATTATGGACAAATACTCATTGACCATCTTTTGCCAGGCTCATTCTATTATCTGGGAAAGCCTCTGCAGTTCTGAAGTTCTCATGTCAGTGGTGGCCAGAATGCTTCCCTGCCCTGTGGGAATTTCCATCAAGTGGCTTTGCAGCCACCAACCCAGCATTGCCACTGAGTTGCTGTTGCCTCAGAGATGCTCAAATTATACTGGGAGGTCTCTGGGTGCAATAGGAAAAGGAGGAACGAGTAACAGAGATGTATCATTATTTTTAGCCTCCATGCTGCTGAAGCTGGGGGCTCTGGCCCTCTTTTTCCAGGGTTTTGCTGTGATTCCTCCCTTGTTCCTTAAAGCAATTTTGTAGCTCTTTTAGACCAGGGCTGCACATACTTCTTTAAACATGTAGATACATCTACACAGACAAAGGGAATAGAGGGAATAAATGTAGAACATGACAGAAAAAATCATTTTGCTAGGTTGTGAATTTTTAGGTCTGGTGCTGGGTTGTTGTCTGTAGTTGTGGTTCTGCTTTGTTCCTCTGCCTCCCTCTACCAGGGACAAAGAGAGGCTGCCTAAGGCGAGGTGGAACATGCTGCAGGATCCTGTGAATGCTACCCCAAGACTAAGTCATGGAAGAAATTATCTAGCAGACGCCACTTAAGGGAAGAGACATGATCTCTGGTTTAGGACAGACACAAGCTGCATTTTGCTGAAGGATGGAAGAGGTATCAATACATGTTTGCTTGGTTATACTCTGGATGACGGGTAGTGGCCGTGGTGGGAGGTAGGTACCAGGCTGCGTGTACCCTGGCATGACTTGAGGTGTCTCTTCTTTTGTTATGAGCAACTTTTATTTTCTGGAGTGAGTTTCCTTGCCAGTGCAGGACCAGTAAAATTGTGACACTGAGAACTTACAGTTTCTCTTCCAGGAAAGCAAAAGCAAAGTTGTTTTTCAAACCCAAGAGCACTGCTGCTCTGAAGAAGCACTGCAAGGAGGTTTCTCACATCGGTCCTGCAATCCTGAGACATGGCTCAGTTTTTAGGTTGGGGAAGAAAATATTGATCCTGAATTTTCAATTCCACAGGGTAGAAGATGGCATATCTTGAAATATATGGAGTTGTGACTTTTTTCGGGGTTATTTCTCCTTCCTTCTTCTCCCATGAGATCAAAGTAAAAGTTTTTATTAAATAGGGTAAAAGAAGTGACAGTTGCAGAATTTCAGCTAATTGGTTTTCTCTCCTGTACTGCAAGATGCTGATATTAGTGGTTAGGCATTTGCACCAGGCATTGTTACTGCTTTGAGGAAATTATTTTTGTGCTTGTAATGAACACTCTAAACCAGTACAAAATAGAAAAAGAGAAGAGTTATTAGGTCTTCTGGCACACTCTTTCACAGTGCAAGATTGTTCCCTGTGGTTTTCTTCAACACTGTGTTCTAGCTACTCTTAAATTACCTAGGTTATAGAGATGAATTATGTCTAGACTTCAGAATTTCCGCTAGGGAATGAAAGGAACTGAATGTTTTGGACCCAAAACATTTGATATTTCAAAAATCAGAAATCAGCCTTAAAACACAAAACCACCCAAATGACAACAGATAATCCAGCACTTTCTGGGTTGGTTGTGAGCAGAAATGTGGTTCATTTTAAAGAGCCAAAACACTGCTGATTTTCCTGTTTCTGCAGTGACAGAGCGAGGAGGTCTTTGGATGTTTCTTGTAATAAAGTGAAGCCTCCCATCACGTCTGCAGCTCTACAATGGAGAACTTCAGCTGTGCTGAAATTAGCACCGCTCAGCTTATTTAGTCATGATCACCACTGATTTATATGCCTGCACTAAGAGTCTTGACTTCAATAATCTGATGGAGACAAGCCAACATGTAGAATAGTTGTTAGTTTTCATTTAGGTGTATTATTGACATGCTGTCTTTCAAATGCAGTCACAAATAAGCAAGTAAGTTATTCTGAGGAGCAGTTTTGACTAGCTCAGTGGATCAAAAGATTGACAAAGAAATGATTTTGCAGTCCTGGTGGAAGTCTGCTTCTTGCATTTTGTTTTGCTTTGTTTTAAGATGACAGTGAGAAATGCAGAACTTGCAGAATGAGCAATTGCTCACCAAAATAAATCATAGAATCACAGAATCACAGACTGGTTTGGGTTGAAAGGGACCTTGAAGCTCATCCAGTTCATGCCAGCGCCTCAGCACCCTCACAGGGAAGAGCTTCTGCCTAAGAGCTCAGCTCAGTCTCCCCTGTTCTGGCAGGTTCAAGCCATTCCCCTTGACCTGGCCCTACAGGCCCTTGTCCAAAGCCCCTCTCCAGCTTTCCTGCAGCCCTTTTAGGCACTGGGCATGCAGTCCTTTGATCTACTCGCTTAAGCTACTTCTGTATATAACTGATCTGCAATCATTGACTTTTTTAAATGGGAAAAACTAAACACAATGGCCTGGCTCCCTGTCCTTACACTGACATCCCTGTCTATCTGCATGCCATCTTTCACTAATCCCTGTGGCCAAGTAGGCTGAAAGCAAATGTGCTGATGGACTGGCACCGTTAACCATTGCTGCTCAGGTGGCTTCTGGCAGGATGCTGCGTGACTTTAACACACGGCAGCTTTCCAGCTTGCTGTTGTGTCCATGGCCAGGCTCCTGACTGCAGGCCCGTCTGCTGTCATGGGTAAAGCACAGGAACAGGAAAGCCAAACCCAGCAGCTGAAAACCAGGAGAGAATCAAAATAAAAGTGAGATAACCGCAGAGAAGGTTTTTAAATCTGGCTGTTGTTTCTCAGTCCGTGACTGATTTCTAGCACCATAATAAGCACTGGTACTGCTAACTCGTTCAGACTGGTGTCTAAAAAAATCAGTTGTTCACAGAAATCCTTGCTGACAGTTGTGAATGCCGGGTCACAGCTCTGTGGTGCGCATTTAGCAGCTTAACACAGCAAACCAAGTACAGGAGCAGCTTCGGGTTGCTGTTGGGAGGGAAAAAGGACTTGCAGAAGCCGAAACAGGCCAGCCAGGGAGTCAAACACAAGCAAGGTCTCTAGCATTCAGGTTAGTTTTGCTTAACGGGATGGTTGGGAATTCCACTAGAAATCTGTATTCAATAGTCCATTTTAAAACAAGAAAGTAATTTCAAACAGAAAAGGCTGAAAAGTTTCTACTTTTTTTACAAACAAGTGCTTTGTGTAAATGCGATTTCTATGTTTTGGGGCTTTTTGGCCAAAAATGAGCGTGTAACCATCAAGTAGCATGTATTTCTGCTCCAGCTAAAATTTCACATTGAGGTGAATTTTCCAGTGCCTGAATCAGTTTCTGGCCAGCTCTGGACACTTCGGCATTTTTCAGTCCAGATGGCATGGGTACAGTGCTTACCCCATGTCTCCTTCACTGGCAGGGATTTCTGCCAACCACAGAGGTTGTGCCCAGTCTGGCAAGTGTCACACAGAAGCAAGAGGCCACCAGCCACATCACTGGGGGACACCTGCTCTTATCAGTGACGCCCATTACCCAGTGTGTTTGCACACTGCTGCACACAGCCCAAACATTTGCTGCAGGCAGATAACCCAGAGCTGTCACTGGCTGTGCAAGGGCTGAACACACAGCAGGGCTGAGCTCCGCAGTGCCCAGGTTAGCGGTGAGGAATGGGAGCGTGTCAGTGTATGGGACATTACTGAAGGGCTCTCCAAAGGCAACGCAGGGCATCCTGTGGGGCACCCTGTCAGACTGCATTCTTCATCCTACCTCCATCTGTGGCTCCTAACAGACATGTGCTTTCCCTGTGAAAATGGGGGTGAGGGTTTCTTTTGGCTTCTCCTGTGGCTAGCTTTTCAATGAAGCCCTGGATTTCTACCCCATCTATTGCAAATTAAATAGACTATTGAAGAAGGACATGGAGCTGTTGGAGCAAGCCCAGAGGAGGCTGCAAGGATGATCAGGGGGCTGGAGCACCTTCCATACAAAGGCAGGCTGAGAAAGTTGGGGCTGTTTAGGCTGGAGAAAGGAAGCTGCATGGAGACCTCAGAGCAGCTTCCAGTGTCTAAAGGGAGCCTACAAAGATGCTGAAGAGGGACAATAGGGTCAGGTTTTCCAATTCAGGTTCCTATAGGAAAGTGCCTGCAACCTCCTCCAGCCCTCAGAAATGCTGATCATCACCTCTGTGTGAAGGCAGAGTACTCAGATAGTTTTGCTCTCGCAAGCATTTGTTGGTTCTCTTTCACATCAGGTTCCCATATGAGTGTGGAGAAGAGCTCACCAAAGACAGACTGCTAGTAAAAGTTGTCTGTTTTGTTCTTGGTACCTGCTCTGTGTTAGCCAGGTGCTAAATATGGAATTGGATGCTGAAATCCAGATTTCCCAGAATCAGTGGCCTTCTGTAACATATTTGTTAATTTTTACTTTTTTTGCAGTGATTGTTTTCTTGCAGTTATTGTGATAATGGCAAATGCTTCGAGCATTGGTCCAAGGTAATCTCGTACCTTGATTACAGAGAAGGGAAAATTTTAGCATTTCTGGTCAGCAGAGTTTCCAGTGGATGATACCCAGGGTCTGCTGAATGGAGTCCATGTATAGCTTTATACCATGTGCAGATATGTTACGATTGGCTGCACAGCTTTAACAAATGAGAGGTTATTTGTGAATACTGGCCAAAAGTAATGATAAAAGTTAAAAGTATAAAGTTGCAGACTTCACTGACCTGATGTTTCATGAAGTACACTTCCACCAGCAAAGATAGGCCTCTCAAAACCTGGCTGAGAACAGAGCGTGACCTGGCAGCAGAGAGAAGGTGCAGGGATGCTCCTAGTCTTTGCTCTCATGATTTGAAAATTGCAAATTCAGAGTTGAGCTGATGGATTTATTTGTCTTGCTCAATGTTTCTTATGTCCCTGATTCTGCTTGGCTTTACCCAAAGTCGGGGTGGCAGATCCTGGGATAACACTTGCATCTTGCTTTGGCTTTGAACCTCTCTGGAAACTGAGGATGTAGAGATGCATGGGGGAGGCTGAGGACCATCTGTAGAGGACTCTGATATTGTGTAACCAGTTACTTCTGTCCTCCTTCCTGTAAATACCAGTGCTTATTATGCAAGAAGCACTGCTAACAGACTTTGGAGGCAAGCAGAGCAAGAGCTGGATCTCTCACTGCCTGGTGGGGTCAGCGTGCTGGGACTCAGCACTGTAGGGCTGTGGATTTTGGCTGCGTCCTGGTGAGATCACCTACCTGGTGACCTGTCCAGTCTGTTTGCTGCAGGCCATTTGATACAGCCAGGGTCTTTGTTAAAGTGCAGGTGAAAAGCTTATTTCAAGTCACTCCTTTCAATTTTATTCTCTTTGTTTATCTTTGTTTTACAAACTGGGCCACAGACTCTGCGTTGTGTAAATATGTAATTTATTTATTATCTGCTTTAGAATGACAGCAAGGGGAGACCATCAGCAATATTAGCTCCATTCACTAAACAATCAGTGACTAAAGCAACTGTTGGTATCGCTTCCATGGGTAATTTTTAATTGGGAACTGTTTGAATTAAGGCATAAATCAGGTGTGCTTCATAATGGAGATACATGTATAGATAGGTATACTTATAAATATAAATTTATTTTTTTTTTAATAGGGAAGTGATGGTGAAGAGATAAATAGATGGACACTTATAACTTCCTTTAGGTTTAACAGGTCCTTCCTGTTCTCGGCAGCTGTACTGTTAGTAACTTTTCAGAAGCCTCATAACCTGCTTTTCTTTTCCGTTGCTAAACAGACTAATGAAGCAGAACCCGTCTGTTCTTGCTTTACTGGGGACTGCATCAAACATCTCAGTTTTCATTTTGTTCTTATTTCTTATCTAATTGTTCGTAAAAGAAGAGAACAATTTCAGTTGTTTGCTCAGTATTGATACTGTTGTTGCTCAGTATTTCCCCCATTGCTAGAGCCAAGAGTAAAATCTACAGATGAAAATAACCTGACTGTGATATAAATTGGCAAAAAAAAAATCAGCCATGGAGATGGCAGCAGGATCACTGGAACAAATCCTCTCTTAAAAGAGTAACACAGGATACAGTAAGAATCTTTTTACACCAATCCACCATGTTATTTATGTTTGAAATAGAAGTGCATTGCACACATTGTAATCAAACCCTAATCTAGCACTTGGGCGATATGTACCTTGGATTTGACATGCATTAAGATTGCTTGCAACATTCTGCTATTTCTGAGTAGAGTTGTGAAGTGTTTAGTGCTGACTCTTCAGAGTTGCTACATCCTGTTCACTTACACTGAGCAGTTTGAAAGCAAGATGAAAGTACTGAGAGACAGAAAACAAGAAGGCTTAGTATTGTAAAGAGAGATGTACTGAACTTGTTGCTTTAGTTTTGGATGTGAGATCTTGCAGCAGCATAGCACAAGGGTTTCTTTTGGAGATGGAAGCCAAGAATTTGCTGACCCTGAGTTGTCAAGGACCGTGCAGTGGTTGGTATGTCACTGTGTTTTCCCATCTAGATGTAGGGATCGCGGCTTTTTAGAGCGAGTGACCTGCAGACCTGCGGATGTGGGTGCAGCCATCCAGCAGCTCTGGACTGCACCATCCCCTGCTCTACCTCTGCTGTGTTGACAGGGTGATTTAATGCTTTGCACTCAACTTCTCGCCAGCTTTCCATCAGCATGAGGCTCAGGAGATTCAGAGTTCCACTGAAGTGTCCCCAGCATCCAGCAGTGGTTGGTGGGGTTTTGCTCACGTAAGGTGAAAAAGCCATGTTGGTGAGTGATCCTGCCCCGCTGGTGTTCCAGAGCTGCGTGGCATTTAACACTGCTGTTTCTTTCTTTTCTCTGGATGAATTTGCTTCTCTGTTTTCTGTGTATGCACCTTTCCTGCAGATCCATTGCATTTTGCTAATTACATTGCAAGCAGCGCATTAAAAAATCAGGTTTATCTACAAAACGAGCTGCATAAAAAACCAGGGGAGTCAGTAGGAGGGACCTGCTATAATAGAGGTGTGAGCAAAGAGCTCATTTGTGTAAACACAGAAAGAAACTCACTGCAAATACCAGTTTTTTCCCTCCTTCTCGCTTAATTGCATGGAAATTCCTTCTCAGTGGGAGGATAACCTTTTTTGAAAAGGCATTTCCATGAGTGGTGGCCTGTGAGAATGATCAGAATTTGGAATCTCTCTTTCATAATTTTCAATAGAAACTCAGAATGGTTTCTAGGAAGTGTTTTCATTTGGAAATGCTGAAATGGGGCAGATGCAGGACTCATGTATGGTAAACAAGCTGTGGGGTTTTTTTCAGACCATGTGCTCTGACAGACGTGTTCTGTAGGTACCCTCAGGTTTCATCATTGGCAGCTGCCCAGATGGCTCCTCCATGGAACAGGAAACTGCATGGCTGCTTTTGCAGTTCTTGCAGGTCTCCATCAGTCCCTGGGGCGTGTGGAGCTCCCTCCACACTCCCTCAGGCAGTGGTGTCTGAGCTGGGAGGTGGTCTTACAGCCATGTGTGTGCAGAGAGATGTGTTTCGGGGCATGTGGTTTGTGCCACATCTGGACCTCCAAAACCTCCCCCCATGGAATAACTTTCTAGGGCCATACCCATGTGTTGGAGGCAGGCAGGTTTAGAAGAGCTTTCCAGCATCTCAGCCTTATAATGATTCTCAGAAACCAGTGAAATAGGTAGGAAAAGTCAAATTCTGCCATTGCTGATGTGTGCTTTTGCTAGAGAAGGCAATTACGTGGTGCCACCAAGCAGTGGGAAGTCTTCATAGTGCTTCCCAGTGGCTGCATCACAGTTGGGGACCTTGTTTAAGCTCTGCAGCTTCAAGACCCTGGACCTGCCCTACCTCTTTTACTGCTGGGCTGTTGTCATATTTAACACCAGTTTCTTCAGAAGCCGTGCCAGTACCTGGATTTTCTAGTTGGAGGATGCGCTTCTCCTTGTATCCAGTTGATGTTGCAGCTCTTGATGCATTTGAGAGCCCAGCCCTGGCAGGATTCACAGCCAGCACCGCAAGGGAGCGGAGGCTCGGTGGTGAGGGGACCGCTGCCAGGGCCTGCTGGTTTCACCCACACAAGATGCTTTACTACTTCTGCTTTCTTTCATAGTTCACATTTCACTTCTAGCTGCTTTACTTTTGGGTTTTTGACATGGCGAGCTCTTCCAGCAGCCCTTCTGTGGGGCTGCTCTGGAGGGTCAACATTATGCCTGTGACTTCAGAGAAACTAATTTTGAAGGCTTGCTTCTGTAGGCAGAGAGAGTTGCAGAAATAATATCAGCATGTTTATTTCCTGCAGGATTTATAGAACCTGATGTTCTGTCTCTTCCTGGCATCCGGTTATTCCAGCATGTTTTAGTTGCATTAAATAGTCAACAAGAAGCAACACAAAGACTTGAGTTATGTGTGTATGGGAATAATGAGGCAAAGTCATGGATTGCTTCCTTTCTGCAAAACCTGTGAGTGGCAATCTCAATAACATGCTTTCAGGTAATTATTGCTGTGGTTTAAGAGCATTTTAGTATATACTTATGTGGTGTATTTGATTTTTTTTAGTTTATGTTTCACTATGGAAGGTGCACAGGAAATGTTTAATGGGCAAGCATGTCTCAGTTGCTCTTTCATTTCTGTTTTCTTATCAGCAGAATACAAATCCACAGCTTTCTGACAATGAAACCATATGGTAACTCTTTCTGACAAATTGATATTGCAATACAGATAATCCTGGCTGCATTTCAGATTATTATGCCTCAATTCTTGCATTACTATTTTATTTTTCAATGCCTGGAAATTATGTATGTGGCTATTTCTGAACCTGGAGGATTGGCTGAATTAATAATTTATGGAGTATGCTGCATTTTAGTGTCTTTACCTTGAGGACAGTTATTTTTCATGTGAAATAATCTGTTCATTTGCTATAGCCAATCCCCTTCTTCTCAGTTGGCAGACAGTACCAGCAAATTCAGATACTTTTTGAACGCTGGATAGCATCTCAGTGTGAAGCCAAACTAAGAAATGCATTTGTATAAATCACCTCTTGCCTTACCAGAAGCTGCAGAGGTAGCTGCAGGAATTTGAAGTGACTTGGGCAGCTGATGGCTGAGGGCCATCTCTGTTCACCAGAGTGGATGCTTTACGTTGACATGCTGCGCAGAGGGGACAAGGTGGTTTGTTAATCCTTTTCAGTGGGTAAACTAAACAAGGGAGAGTCCTCACAGTTTCTGTTGGACTTCTAAATAAATTAAAAAAAAACCAAAACAACCCAAAACATATTTCCAGCCTTTGGTTCATAGGGATGTATCAGCAAGGGAGTTTTCTTCTTGTATTTGGGTGTAATAGCCATTATCTGGAAGCATAAGCGGAACATGAGCCTGGGAGTGGAGAACAACAGTGAGGAGTAATGGGAACTGGGTGCTGGAGACACCTATCAAGTCTAGAAACCATACCATGAAGCTAATCAAAACTGAACAACACATCATGAGTTTTTGTGGTTATTATAAACTACATAGGAATGGCTGGTAGGCTGTTAAGTCCTCAAGTGTTCCTCCTAGCTTTGGGAGCTAGCTGTCAGGCATGAATTGGTGAGGTTTGAGATGGAGCTATTGCAAAAGCTCTGTGAGCAATAATTAGGGGGGTTATTCAGTTTTACATTTCTGGGTGCTAACGGTTCCTGCAAACCAAGACCTGAACATGATGTTTTCTAGATGTTTAGAAAAGAAATGTAAGTCAAGGTGTAAATCCATTCAGCACAAATGCAGTATTTGTGTTTTACTTAAGGAGGCATTGCAACCTCCACCACCAGCCTCAGCTGACGCCAAAAATAGAAACATACTGTATTTGAAAAAACAACGAAATTCTTGGTTTAAGCCCAGGTGGTAACTCAGAACCGTGCAACCGCTCACTCACTTCCCCTTTCCTTCTCCTCCCCGCCCCCCCCCAGGAGGGTTGGGGAAGAGAATCGCAAGAATGCAACTCCCACAGGTTGAGATAAGAGCAGTCCAATAACTAAGGTATAACACAAATCACTGCTGCTGCCACCAATAATAATAATGATAAGGGAAGCAACAAGGGAAGAGCTCACCATCCACTGACCCAGCCCAACCTGAGCAGCAATCTGTGCCTTCTGGGTAACTGCCCCCAGTTTCTATACTGTGCATGACGTGCTGTGGTATGGAATATCCCTTTGGCTACTTTGGGTCAGGTGTCCTGTCTCTGCTTCCTCCCGGCTCCCTCCTCCCTGGCAGAGCATGAGATTGAGAAAGCCCTTGGTCGGGTAAGCGCTACTGAGCAACATCTGTCTGGAACATCTGCTCCAATCTGAAGGTGCAAGCTTACCTAAACAATGATTTTCTGGAGATGGAAGGGTAAAATTAACCTAGCAGAAAAGTGAATGCAGCAAGTAACCACAAAAATATTATAGACAGTTAATGGCAAAGGATGCTAGAGCTTACAGGAGACATTTTACAAATGAGTTATTAGAAGACTATCACTGATGAAAATAAGGGCAAATTTTATCCAGGGATATTAAATCTGAACTTGGCTGAAATTCACAAAGTCAAACCAGCAAACATCCATTTATGCATTGCAATAAAAGTATTTGTAAAGTGCGAAAAATAGTGACGAGGTTAATGTTTTGACTTAATGTGAAGAAGAAGAAGAAATGATATTTCTACTCTGGCCAAATGCAGGTACATAATATTCAGTTGATGAACTTTCAGCTCATCATCTGTGTAGAGCCAGGTATAGAAGCTTTCAAAAGTTGAGCTCTCATTAGCTGTCATTAATGAGAACCTCTGGGGGTCCTGTCCCAATTACATTCCTATGGGAACGATCCTCTGGGGATGACATAGTGCTGTTACAGCCTTGGTCAAAGGAAGGAAATATCCATGGTTTCATGGGACATTGACTGTTGGAAATCTTTGTAGTGCTGAAGTGAAGAAAAATATGTTAAAATCCACAGCTGAGGAATAATGCTTACAAGGGCACTGACATTCAAAGATTTTAATCACTCAGCATACACTGTCATGGGTAAGGACAGTGCAAGAAAGGGTCAAGAGGACCTGAACCAACTACAGCTGCACCTATTACTCAGGATGGTCAATGCTAGATTAGATGAAATATGTCTTGAAATAAAGGATCCGTTTCCAAATGATCATTTCTTTGGAGAGCATAGGCTGAATAATGAGTTCAGGTAAACTGGCAAGGCTACTGCAAGTGTCTAATCAGGGCTACTATGGTGGCTAAGCAGATGGGCTTTGAATCACATTTAGCCCTGACTTACCTTCTGCATCTGGTGCAGCTGTAAGTGTCGCCAAGTCGAACTCTAAGTATGTAATCTGATATCTAAAAATGGCCTTGACAGTGTAAAATGCAAAAAGGTAGATACTTTGCATCTTAGAACAATGGTTTTTCCTGGGAAGTCTCTGAGTCATTAAAGTAAAAAGAGAAATTCAAACTTGTAATACGCATCTGGAGTGAGGAGGAGATTGTCCCATGCACACATCCCATGTGTGCAAGTGTCAGGATGTTGGAAGGAAGGGCAAGAGATGAAGGGAAATGACCCTTTAAAAAATATTTGCTGTCATTGAGGCAAATTGCTGCCATAAGAAGAGACTGAAAGAAGTGGCAAAACAAACAGAAATAATCTACCTGGAATTAAACCAGGCATGGTTTTAAAAGCTAGACCTCAATACGTATTTACTTAGTAGATTAGACCAGATATTGTCAGTGTGGGTTTTGCTTGCTCCTTTGCTGAGATTTCTCTGCGTTTGTTTTCCAGCGGGTTGGGGGTTTTAAGAGAGTAGATTGAAGATGAGCAGTCAGCATGTCTGCTGTGGTTTGTTTGCAGTAGCTTAATATTAATGAATGACCAGGGAGAGATTTAGTATTAAAAATAAAATACATTTGCTATCAACATATGATTCTGTCAAGATATTCTCAAGAAGGCTCTTAAAAATTTACATTTCTTCTTGCTTATAAGTGTGGGAATCATCTTTTCCCTCTTTAATCTTTTGTGTGTCATCATAGTGTTTGCAATTCTGGTCATGCAACTGCAACACAGCTGCCTCTCAGTCTGCTGAAGTCATCTGGAAATCCAGTGCAAGGTAGGGAACCTGGGCTCTGATGCAGAAGCAGTGCTGGTATTCAGTAAATGTAGAAAAAAAGAAAATATTGTGTGGAACAGTTTCCAGATCATGTCACTGCACGTGTGCAAAACCAGACCCTGTATTATTGTTTGTTTTGAAGTATATCTGGATATTGGATGTTGTCTTCAAATGAGTGTTAAACTGTGCTTAAAATGAGTGTGAAACAAGGAATGTTGTGACAGTCAAACTCAACCTGTAAAGTTAGTGGCTGGCATTAGGTGGCCAGGAGAAGAGCTCCATGACTCAAAGGGCAGCAGTATGAACAACAAAGAAACAAAAAAAGAGAAAAGCTGAATGAACAAAAATATACTAAAAATGCCTGATACACTATAAAGCAGAGTTTGTCATTGAAAATGGAGGTAAGTTGAATGTAGTTCTGCTGTATGTCTGTGTTTCTGTCCCCTCTGTGTGGCTTTTGAATCCACTGGCTTATTCCAGCCAAGACTAACAGAGGTGTAGTCTCTTGAAGGACAGGAAGTTCCCATAGGATCAGAAAAAGGTGCTACCAAATAGATTGACGTCCTAAATATGTTATCAATCAGTCCATCAGAGCTTGCAAAGTTGGCATGTGGGAAGATATGTTATGAATACTTCCAGTATGGAAGATGCCAGCCTGAGTATTCAATTGAACACACTCTGTCCAAAAAGACAGGAATCCGTAGGAGACCACGCCACTCCCAGAATGACTTTTTTAATAGTTTAATGTGTACCAGCCTAAGCAGATGATGTTACAATACAAGTAAAACCCTGCTTTATGCCAGGGGTCAGAGTAGGGGAACTGCTGAATGGCACCGAAGGGGGTGGTTTGGCCTTGGGCTGGTGCTTGGCAGAACCCTCAGCATCACTCTCCCCGAGCTCTGTTGTTTGTTTTGACCATTAATTCAGACATATTTACAGTCTGATAGCAATAAAACTGAAGTGGCTCTGGCACTGCATTGTCTCACTTTGGTTTTGTTCTGCAGGGCAGTGCAGCCACATCTTCCCTCCCCAGCTCGGCACGCTAAACATCCTTCATGGCAACGGCACGGCTGTGGGGACCGTAATAACGTTCCAGTGCTCTGCTGAGTACCAGCTGGAGGGACCTGGCTTCATCACCTGTGTTTGGAAAGGGAATGGTACCCAGTGGACAGGCGGAGTGCCCTCCTGCCAGCGTAAGGCTCTTTCCAAACCATTCCCAACCCCTTTAGGCTGCTTTGTGTTTATTTTGCCCTGCATTAGGATTAATTCTAGACATCTGGGCAAAGAAAAAGGCAAATTCAGTTTCCTTCAGAGTTGCCCTCACTGACTGTAATTACGCTCCATATGTGTGCTGACATAATTCATTATCAGGACGCAGAAAAGACTCAGTTGGATTTGTGCCTGATCTCATGTCACCAGGTCCTGCAGTG
>JBCJKH010035205.1:0-14243 GCA_039877255.1 Loriculus beryllinus
CCAAGCACCTCGTTGTTTTTCATGTGCCTTAGCATGCCTTCCAGGAGAATCTGCTCCAAGATTTTGCCAGGCACAGAAATGAGACTGACTGCTCTGTAGTTCCTCATTTTTCCCTTCTTGAATGATTGATCCCACTTAGATATCATGCCTTTGGCTAATTTAATTACGCCTTCTTTTAAATTTTATCCTATTTTTGAATCCATTTTCCAATTTGTCGGGGACATTTTGAACTCTGCTCTTCTCATCAAAAGAATTTGCCATCCTTCTTGGTTTAGTGATGTCTGTAATTTAGGAATTAATTAGTAGAACCTAGAAACTGTCATCATTAGTATAGTGCAAGATGAATCACGGTTTTAAATCCCTGAAAAAAATCAAGATTTCTTTTTATGCCATCTCTAAATTGTAATGAAGACAAGAATTCAGTCACTTGGGACTGGTACAATAGGAAGCTGTTTACTTATTCCAAATACTTTGGTATTTGGAATACTTATTCTAAATTCTTTGGTGTCCCAGGCTACCCAAGGGCCTAGCATGTGACTGTCTCTCCAAGGTAATGTGCAAATGACAACAAGTAAGAGGGTTTGCTTCTTGAGCCTGTGCACCACTCTTGCTATTGTCTGTGTTTTATTTCCTTTATACTATTGCATCATTCCATTATTATTTATATTATTCCATTTCCCAGTAAATTAAGTTCCCTATTAATAAATGGATTTGATCCTGTAGGCATGTATTACATTAAGCAGAGGATTCAGATAAGTTCTCTAGGGGTTCTGCCTGTCCTTTTTATTAAGTGGTAAATGGAATTATTTCTAAAAATGGTCATTACAAGTTTTGTTCTTAATGCATATTTCAATAGCTGAATTATTCAGCAACATGGAAAAAATGAGTCATTGCTTAGAGCACAAAATTAAAAGGTTATTGTCTACCACAGATGTTCTGGATCGGTTTGGAGAGGCTCAGAGTCTGTACCCATTCCAACAGGGCTTGTGCTTGCCCATGCTGGCTCCTCCACGCTGCTGGAAACCAGCAGCCAGCAGAGCAGGAGCTCAAGAGGCCATTTCCATTTGGCAGATGATGCATGCCCATCAGGTCCAGAGCTGTTGGCAGGAAGGAACAGACTCAGATTTGGATTTAAGCATTAAAACCAGAAATTTCTATAATTTGATGCAAAGAGTCCAATCTCATAATGCTTCTTTGAACTAATTTGAAATAATTTTGGAGCTAATTTTGGTATATAGAGAGATTTCAAGGACTTACAGATATATGAAGTCAGGTGTTATCTAATCCCAAAAAACCTTGCTCTACTGTTATGGCCTCAGTGGACTTAGCAAGGATACTTACATAATTAAAACTGAATGCATAAAACCAACTTCTTGGTATCAGAACCAAAATCGTATGAAGAGGTGCAAGGGGAAAGAATCATGTTTCCCCTGAAGAAATTTGTATATTTTCTGCATTTTCTGTTTTCTGCAGTGACAGAGTTTGTCTTGCAACTGATTTTAAAGGAGCAGTAGAGAGTGGGTAAGGACGCGATCAAAACCCTGGCTTTTCTGCAGCCCCTTGCTCCCAAGCTTCGGCTCCCAAGAAAGCTGATCTCTTCAGCAGACTATAAACAAATGTCATTTCAGACATTTTGGGTTTCTTTTTCAGGACTGAAATGGGCATAACTGTGTTAAGGCATGCGGTCTCATTTTTGTTCAAAGATTTTATGAGTTTGAGCGTAAGAGAAGGAATCCAGGTTAGGAGAAACCACCTTTGAGAAGCAGACTTAATCTTGGGCTGCTTCTGCCCCCTTGCGACCACTGTGACATGCTTTCTGCAGCTTTTTTTCTGTGTTAAATACACCAAATTCATTCCGGTTCACATCCTCAGCCCTTCAGGGTCCCAATGCGCCAGAAGGTGACTGTGAATGCACGGGCTGAGATGCTGAGATACCCCACGTCTGGGCTCTTTGCCCAGAGGAGGGCACAACACTTTGGCCCTATAGTTTTACTCACAGAGAAAGAAGGGAATAGTGGGTGGGGAAGGACAACACGACATCAAAATTAAAAAAACTAAATCCTCCCAAAACCCCAAACGGCCACATAAAACAGGTTTCTGATTTAACCAGATTTTTTCTTCTTGCAGGTGTAAAATGGAGGTTTTGCAGTATAATAATGAAAATGGTAATGGATAACATAGCATGATTATCTCCACAGACACCCTAGGAACGTGGTACTACACAGGGTGTCCTTGTTAATATTGCTCGTGTTAGAGTGACGTTCAAACACTGTGAGATTTGACATGCCCTTAAATACCACAAAGCTCTCACAAAAACGGAGCCCAGCTAACATGAGTGTCTCATTCTAGTGAGATTCCGTTAGCATTTCTGAATATGTGTCTGCCCTAAAACATCAGACAGCTCCTGCCTACACCATCTTTCCTCATGGGATGTGTAGGGAAAGGCTGTTTGCTCCTCAGGCTCTAGGCCAAAGCCCTCACACCCCTTATGGAGGCACTCAAGGGAGCCAGTCTTCAGGGCTGTACTGGAACACCCTTAGAACATCACATATATATACACATACTCTCAAATGCACCCTCTTATCACCTATTTTCCTCCTTTAGATAGCTTTCACATATATAAATATAGATTTCATCAAAACACAGACTATTTATAAATTACTGGTAATTCCCTCTAGACAAAAAGTGGAAAAGTTAAAAAGTGGGCAATTTTTTTTTGGGTAGAATTTCATCCTTTTTTTCTTGATTACTGCTGGAGATGACCATCATTTCTCTTCGCTTAATTTACAAAGGCTTAGATTTTCAAAAGTATGACAGTCTTTTGAAATTGCAAGTTAGTAGTCTCAGGGTCCTTAGGTGAGCTCCCTACCTCAGATTTTAAATACGTGGTCCAAAAATCAATAATGATAATATTGCACAATAACTGTTTAATTATCATATGAACTTCTCCAGAGGCACTGAAAATTAGGAACTACTTAGTGATATGCAAGTCGCATTACCGAGATCCCTTCTGCGTAATAAAACCGTGGAGAATGAAGATGGAGACAGGAAAGTGGAAAGCTCAGCCACTCCAGCATCACAGCCAACCACCTTCAGCAGCATGGAAATCATTCACAGGGACAGTCAAAGAAGCTGTGTTTAGTGCGAACAGACGCTGTGATGTGCATTAGATATGCTCATCACACATGGCAAACAGCCATCCTTTTGGGACTTTTGCAGGTACTTGAACACTAACATTGTTCCATTTTCCTCCTACCATGATAAATTATTACAGACATTAATGCAAAGGATTTTGCTTTGAGGTTGAAATACCAACATTATTATCCTGGCTGTCCGTACATGAATTGTGTACTAATCATATTCTTCATATAGCATACTTCATTGCAGCTGGGCAAGCATATGATTTATATTTTGGTGGTGCCTTAAAACAAGAACAATTATCAATTTATAGCGAGTTTTCTTCATGATTAAAATTTTATATTGATCTTCATAACAAATTTTACTCCAAAGTATTATTATTTTGCCTCTTGGCAATAAAAGAGGGGCTGATGTTTGCTCCTTACTACTCAAGCCCCTTCCCTACATCACCGTATCATGGTCTCCCTTATTCCCCTCAACTGGACTGCACCCCAGGGTGATGCTGGGGCAAGGTGTGTGCTCTGCAGGATTACCTTAGCACCAGCAGAGGTCCCTGCCATGTAAGAAATCACCATCCAGAATATCACCTTGCGGGAAAAAGAACACTTTTGATCAGTTTGAGCACTTTTTGCAGCATAGGCACAAAGACGAAGAGCATCCTTCTTCCCTCCCTGAGCACAGACTGACAGAATTGAGAAGTTTTGTGTGCACGACAACACAGCCCATATGGAACTTGGTAGAATTTACTTAACACAGCTTATTACCAGTGTTTTTATCATGTGCGTTTAAACAGAAATGCATATGGGAAAATATTCTGATGACATCTTAGAATACAATGGTGACTGCGAGATACTTTTCAAAGGAAAGCAACCTGTCTCTGCCTTCAGTGGTGGCTCTGGGAGTACCTGTTGCTGGTCCACTGGGAATTTCCATACCAGCCTCCTGCACAACAGCATCTTCCCTTGGTCCTTGTCCCTGGGAATAATCAATCAAGCCCAGATGCATGAGGTCAGAGCAGGGGTCCCTCCAGCTCTGCAGATGTCTCAGAGGGGCCAGTAGCAGGTCTTTGAGAAAGGAATATAATAGTAGAGAAACACAAAGTAATCTTTTCACCTTCCTATCCTCCCAGCTTCAATTTTCAGGCAGGTATTTCCCACACCTTCAGAGATGCCTTTTCTGTGCCCGTTTATGCTTTTCCATCCAAAAAAAAAAAAAAAAATAAAATAAAATTTGAAACTAGCTTAAAGTGACCTGTACAGTGCCACACTATAGACACCAACGGGCTTTTGTGAAACAGCATATATTCAGTACAGATTGCCTTTATTGTGTTTCCTGTTCTCAGCTCTGCTTCTCTTTCCCATTAACTATGAAGGCAAGGCTGTACAGAGAAGTATATCCAGCACAACGCAGTTCAGGTGAAAGCCTCCAGAAGAGGATGAAAAGAAACTCATTGGAACAGCCATGAGTTTCCCATGTGGATCAGCTGCTGCATCAAAGAGCAGCTCTTCGGCAGAGGTGGATTTTTCCTCTCATTTACCTATCTCCCTATGGCTAGCCAAGATCCCACTTACTCATCCCCTTCTTCCTGCTGGAGTCTGTGGCTCAGCTGTCAGAATAGCCTCATGCTAAGTGATAGAACAGGAACATCAGTCTTTTCTAGCACAAAACCAAAAGTTATGGCAGACTGTTGAAGCACTAAGACATCTGTTCTGTTTGAGATGTTGTGCAGCTTCTCTCAAATGTTTATTTCTCTACTCCTGATTTCCTTCTTAATTTATTTCTAGATGCCTATCTCAAACTCTTTATTTCAAAACCATTGGTAAAACACATTGTTAACACATCCTGCAAATCTACTGAGAACCATTTTAAAATTTGGACATAATTTAGCACATCATGTTTTGAATATAAATCTTACTATTACTAAATCATTTAATATTTTATTATAAGAGCTTTCTACATTGTATATACCAAAATATCTATAGTTAGAAAACCTCTGGTGCAGAGTTGCTATCAATAGATCCTGTTCCAGCATTTATAGATATGAAAGATGCATTAGATCACTGAATCTAGCAGTAAAAAAATCGCTTTACTCATGTAAAAGCTTAAAATGAAAGCCATTTTTTAGTTTAACAGCACACAAGTGGAGCAGAGAAATTGAGAAATAAATCATAATAAAAAGTAATGTTCTCTGAAATGATCATTTGAATTTCTTTTTCATTTTCTGCCTGAGAATTTCATAGTGAAGGATAGCTGTAGTTCTGGGAAACTCCAGCCAATGCCAGCTGGAGACATGATGTAGTGCTGCACACTGTCTCTTTTCTTTTGACAAACAAGTCAATAAGCAATAATTCCTTGAACAAAGTAGGTGCCTCATGGTAAGCACATTGTTGCTTCCCTTGGCTAACCAAGAATTGCTCTGAGAGATGAAACTGGGCCGTGGACTCCTTCATGGCACCTCATTCTGTTTGCAGCCCTTTGCGCAGCTCCAAGAGAAAAATGAGTCAGATAGGTTTAAAATTTGGTTTGAACTCATGTCCCAGTGGTAGTGGTCTCAGAAAATAGGTAGAAAAAAAAGAAAGTGGGATGCTTTTGTTAATTCCTACTCCTTCAAGATCTAACATATTCCTTCTGTCATCAGGCTTTTAGAAGTGCTTCTAAAACACAGTATTCCTTTGGGTGCTGTAATGGCATTTATGAAGGCCAGAAGGAAGCTTCAATGTATAAAACTTTTAGCAAGGTTGTTTTAAAACACAGAGCACTTTTGTGCCATTTGAAAGAGTATCATAAGAAAGATCAAAACGTTTTCCTAAAGATGACTAAACTTGTAAATCAGAAAATGTCACCTGTATTTCTTTATATTGCACAAATGTCACCAGAACCGAAGTATCTGCAAACTGCTTTTCCAACAATTCCAAGGTACAGTTCCTGTTTAGTATTAATTTTGACATGCAGCAAATCCCCAGACAAAGGCACAGCAATGAGACACTCTGTAAACAACATCCCTTAAATGTTTTAAGTGTGTCCTCAGTACCCACTCTATGAGGAATCAGGCAGGCATGTTTGTGCTCCAATAATGCAGCTCAGCTGGGGTTCTTTTGCAGCTGATTTGATACGGTGCTCTTTAGGTAGCAAAATTAAAAAGCAAACTAAAAAATAAAATGGAAAAATAGGAAAATCAGGGGGTTTTAGCTGAAATCTTTCTAGAGAAAATTTTCACTGCAGAATCCCCCTCGTGACACACAGATAGCAAAGGGCACACAACAACATGTTAGTCACACCTGCACCATGAAGGGAAGTCGTACAGCAGAAAAAGCCCTCCACTCATGTCAAAGGAAATGAAGATGTTGGGGAGTCCTCTTGAGCAAGTAACACCCTTTTATGGAGCCTTCGAATTTTAGTTGAATTTTGAGTCATGGTGAATTGGACATACAGGACCAAAACTTTCTCTTAATCACAGGCAGGCACCTCAATGAAACTCAAAGATCTGTCAAACACAAATATAAAAAAAGGAAAAAAAAAAAAAAACTAGGTTTACAGTAGATGTATATTGTTATGGTATAAAGACAAATTTTGCAAAGACAGTCTGCCAAATGAAGTAAGAGCTCTTCTCAAACGAAGTAACTGCTGCTGCAGTAAGAGCTCAGCCATAACAGAAGTCAAGAGAACCCATGTGAAAGACATTATTAATGGCACAGCTGCAGGAAATGTTTCTGCCTGAGCTGGCATCTTATTAGGTACTCCTAATCCCTTCATGAAATAGGAAACTCTAATGGTCATGCAACTGCTCGTTTTGTGTTGCGGTGGCTGGGGGAAAAGAGAAAGCATGGTGGATTGTCTGGTGGATACATAACACAAGTGAGATAAAAATTCTGATTAAACATTTAGACTTAGGGAAAACAAGGGTGATTTGGGACATAAACTGAGCTGTGTTCATAATTTACAAGAAAGTGTTGATGCTTCTTTCAACGAGTAGATGGCAGCAGCACCATTCTCTGCATAAATACTTTTCTGGAGTATGCTTTTGTAATGGGCGGACAAAGAGGAATGGAAGTCCTGTTCTGGAACAGGCAGCTGGAGGCAAAGGAAAGAAGCAAAGAAAATAAGTGTAGTTCCTCCAGGAAATTAATCTCAAGGAGCTCAGGATATTGCTATTTGGTATGTTATCAAACATCATAACAAGCCTAGTTTTTCTTCCAGATAGGACTTCATTATTTTCTGAATATAAAAAGAATGAATTTTGCCTCAGGTCTCTCAAACATATTCTGACCATTAAGAATCTATATGGAGTCAAGAAGAACACACACAGTGTTTCTGTGTAATGTAGAGGCAATAATCAGACTGCAGTGTGTGGCGTCTCATTTCTACTACTGTGCCTAGACCAAGGGTAAAACCATGCATGAGTCTGTACATAGCACAACATTTCTGCAGGTTTCTGTGGCAGAATTATATGTTTATTTGATATTCAACCAGATTGGAGAATTTGTCTTCAATTTGCTCATTCTGTCTTCAAAGGTTGGCCTTGCTATCTATAGAAAAATGTTTTTTCTGCTTTAACAGTCAGGAAATCAGTAGCCTTTGGGGCTTGGAAGTCTGATTGCTCTCACTCTAAATTTGGAGAACTGAAGCTATGTCTCCTGTCCCCAGCTGTCAGCCCTGCTACACACAGCAGAGAGAAATATATGATAGTCAAGTAATCCCAACAGCGAAATACAAATGGAAGGACCTGTTTATATTAATCTGGCACAAAGCAGTGAGGTTTTTTGGTTGTTTAGCAAGTTTGGGTAGCACGGTTTATAACATGAGTATGAATGTAATAACATAATGGCTCAGAATAGGAGCTAACTATCTTTATAATCGCCTACCAAGTGTCAAAGTTTGTGAGCCATATGCCAAACAGGCTTTCCACTGTAAAACTAATTCAGTGGGTCGCCAGTACATATCAGCTCACTTTGGCATCTCCTGCTGTGTGTGTTGGTGTGCAGGCGTATGGAGATGACACAGCTTCCAAAGTTCACATAGGAGGTTCCAGATCATAGAGTCCAAGACTGTATCTTAGATTTTTCTTGTATCATATCTACAGGGCCAAATAAAGGTAATCATGTCCTTCCTTTAATTTATATCATGAGCAAATCCTTGGAACATAGTCAGATTTTGAGAAAGCCATTTGGGAGAGAAAAACATTTGGAAGAGTAGGAGCCAAATATGCAAGAAGAGATTGTCAAACACTGAGCCTGAAGAACAAGCAGATATTCAACAACCAGCTAACCCAGAAAGTGACACTTGCATATAAAACTACATAGTGATCTGCTGAGCGTGAAAGAGCCCATCCTAAGCCTTTGACTGAGCACACATGCCTGTTTTCTTTACCTAGATCAACTGAAAGCAAAACCAAGGACAGTATAAGGCTTAGGAAAATGCATCTGTGGCTCTTTCACTTGAGCCTTTATATTCCAGACCTCATTTTGCACCCCTAAGTATGAGATCTGGTAACTGTTAAGCTCTATTATCTGGATGCACACAAGGAAATTTCTATGATGCTAATGTTACCAGTATTTTGAATATTTAGCTAAAGAAAAAGCGATAAAAGAAGTGTCCTTTGAAAAAATAGAATAAATGGAAAGGCAGAAGTCTAAGATAAACCGTGAAGGCTGGACAGAGTGGTTGACTTGAACAGACTAATGTGCACTTGTGTGTATAAGAGAAAAGCAGGAAGGAGAGATGAAGACAGCCTGGATTCCTTTTCATTTTTAAAGAAGGAATTTACTGTGGCTTGTTTTGAGTCAGACACTCTCACCGATACGCACATCAAAGTCTTAAACATAGAATCTGGTTTGGGCTTGAAGGGACCCTAAAGACTACCTAGTTTCAAGCCCCCTGCCATGGGCAGGGAAACCTACTAGACCAGGTTGCTCAAAGCCCCTTCCAACCTGGCCTTGTAAGTTGATGTACTGCCAGAGGTCTGTAGGCCATCTAGAGTTAGCCAATATAAGTTTGTGGATAGCCAGTAGGTTGGCTGGATGGAGAACAATATCAGTTCATCCACCCAGAATGGGAAGGACTCACTACATGAACAGAGGCATGAGGAAATTTGAGGTAAAAGGCACTCCACACTTGTTTTCATTTATTTTTATCTAGCAAAGAAGGAATAAGTGCAGTTAATCAGGATTGTTCTGAGGTTTGCAAATGGCATTTTCCTACATTAACACTATGTTATCCTTATGAAATTTTTCTCCACAGTTCTCTTTTAGCTTGGCTTGGCTTGGGTTTGTTTTTTTTTGACAAATTTCTGCAGAGTGAAATGAAATTTGCCAAAGATTTTGCATGTGGACAGCCCAGATATACCAAAGGATAGAAATGAATGATTTGTTTATGAATATGTAGAAGGATTCCCATCTTTCATCTCTTCATACTTTTCTTATTTTTTCTCCCTGTGTTTGTAAAGGATATGCGGAAATATCTAACAGTGTTTGAATTAAATCTAACAAAAAAGTGTTACCACAGCCATTGAGCTTCCACTGATGCTGGACTGTTGTTAAGATTATGCAGCTGACCTTAGTAATGGGATCACCAGGAGATAAATGAAGGGCTGTGTTGTCACACAGCTACGAGTAGGGGAAGCTGGTCACTATTTTGTGGAAATTAGTGCTTTCAGCCATTACTTTACAACACATCAGCATAATCAATTTTACCAGTCATATATATGAGTCACACATCAGGTAGGTAGTTGGCCCAAAATTAAAACACAATACCATGTCCAAACCAGCCAGAATTCTTTCCCAATACTAGATGTTTCTGTTGCAAATTTGATGAGACATACCAGTGACAACTGCAAGAACTATAGCCATCTAAGGCTGACCGATGTCTCCTGGTAATTGTTTGGACATTGGCTTCTGGACTGCATGGTATTAGCTATGTCATAGAGGTTTTAGTGGATTAACCAGGATAATGACAGTCAAAAAGGGTAAGAGACTCATAGCTTCCATTTCACTTACAACTCTGAAATCAATCAGAAATCACAAAGACAGAACTAATTTATCATCACCTCTTTCCCAGAATTTTAGTTTCTGTTTAAATAACCCTACTGCATTATTTGGTTTATTTTATCTCAATAGAAAAGGCAGCAACATGCTTACAAACTGGAGCCATGCATTTGATGGGGTGCAAAGAGTTGAAACATATATTAAGTCAAATTCATGCTGAAAAAGATACCTACCATGTTTACAGGACAAGCTGAACATTGCAGGCATCCCAGTGACCTTCAAGAACATAGTGAAATACATAGAGAGATACCCAGTGAGTTTCAGATGAGGGCCACTGAAAAGAAATGGGTGCAGCAAAAAGGGTATCTATTAGGGAGAGTTAGAGGAGTAGGCAGTTTGGTTCCTGAAGGGGCCTGGCCTTATAAGTTGATATACTGCCAGAGGTCTGTAGGTCATCTACAGCTAGCCAATATAAGTTTATGGATAGCCAGTAGGTTGGCTGATGTTCAGAAATGCAAACTGTTGGAAAATTTGCTGTAGTCTTTTAAGTTTGTAACAGTCCACTTAACAGCCACATAATAAAGATAGATTCTGCAGGTCTGCATGAAACATTGCAGCTCTTTGATACCAGCAATCTGTAAATTATCGCCTCCTATTTAGTTGCGGAAGATACTTACATTCCTTTTAACCTCTAATGCTCTCTACTTCATTCCTTCATCCACACACTCTTTACGCATGTGTATTTACTTACCTCTCCACTAACACATACTGTTTAAGTACTATTTTCAGTACTCAGAGATTTGAAACACAATGATGATAAATTATTTAGCAAACAATTAGAGGAAAGTGTGCAAGCAAAACCATTGATTTCCAAAAGTATCTTTAATCGCTTGGTGCAGGCTCAGAACCCAAGCAAATATTAAGATAAGTAATCACTGTCAACATGTCAGCCACATGAAAAGCATCCTCAGCCAGTTATGCAAACATGTCCCTCATACTTTAGAAGGTGTGAGCACAGCTACCTGCTATTTCTGGTAAAGTTACACTTTGAATTCACAATGCTATTCCCATAGCATAGAAGTTCAAATCCATTCTGATGGTTCCTTTAGGATTTTCAAGCCTTTGTTCAGCAATCATTATCAATGAATGAAATGCTTGCTTTAAATCTCAAATGAATACTTCCAATGTAACCTTTGAATAAGCTCCAGTAATTGGTTGACAGATGACGCACAGGTGAATTTGGATGCAACAACTGTTCTAACAAAATCCAGACAAGCACAGAGATGCAGAAATTCATGATCAAAAAGGCAAACCAAGGAAACATTCCAGAATACAGCTGCTCATACGCTTTGTTTTGCAGAAAAGATTGCAGTTTATAAAATTGGAGTACCTCATCACATGATGGAAACATATTAATGCTTTCAGTAGCTACTTAAAGTATTAAATATAACTGTAAATTGCCATTGTTGGGGTCTTTGGGATCCTTAACATCCTGTGGTGGTGTGCTCTCCCCCTTCCACCTAGGCCATAACCAGCAGCAGGACTTATGATGGCTACATCCACTTAACTCTGGTCTTTGGAGGACAGATGGCAACATGACAGCCAAGGACTGTCTACATCACTGCCTACTTTCCTGACGCCGGTGGCGGGTCTTGCTATAAGTGGTCTTGCTGTTATGCAAATGTCAAACATAAGTCAATCATCTTACTCTATAAATAGTGGGCATTCCAGGGCCACTGAGATCTCCTGCACAGAGACTCCTTGCCGTAACAGATTGTCAATAAGTGATTAATAAAATGCTAATCTTTGAAATCTTAGTTAAGTAATATAAAGGACTGATGGCACATATGTAATCCTTCAGATGTAAACCAATGACCAAGTCTAGGACTTGGAGAGGATCCAGCCGCACCTAGACTTCTCTCTGTGAAGGCGTTTAGAAAGCAAAGGGATGCTTTCTGAGCTTCATGGCTCAACAGGAGTGTCCCTGTTTCAGTTTTGTCTGAACCTGTCTTCTGTGCAGTAAATAATCTTGTGTACCTTTCCATCAAATCTTGTTAAACTGCTGTTGCATTTACCATTGAACTCTGTTAACTCACTACTTCATGAACTAAAGTTCTTGCTTCTCTCTTATAAGTACATCACTTCATCTGTGAAGCATCCATATATATATGTGTGCGTGTGTGTGTGTGAGTGTGTGTGTCTGTATGCGTGAAACAACCATAAGGATGTTGCTGGAGGTACACCAACACTCCCACAAAGAGAGCACTCTCTGGAAGGAATGCAACTCCAAAGACCAGTCTTCATTTTCGTACATCATCATAAACCTCCCAGGAGACAGCAAGTACCTAAACTTTCTTGTCCTTTTACTATCAGTCTTGCTAACTTAAAGTTATAACCCCACTTTAGTTCTTTTGCTGTTGAGCATTACCTATTTGTAGTTGTCCACTGTTGCTTTTAAATATAACACATGCATTTTAACACATTTACGTGAGATCTCATTGCTCTAACTTCTTGGTGAAGGGAGGCAGCATTATGAAGATAAAGCTGTACAATTTGTCTTCTGGCACAGGACTCTACACAAATCCTGGCATAGTTATTTGCTTGTGAAGCACTGCATGTATTAGTGTTAAGTGAGAAGACATGCACAGAATGCCTCAATACTCTGCTTAAGGAGAGCATGTTTATGTGGCTGCTGTGTTAATCCCATGACCCACAAAGGGAGAATCCAAGTATTCCAAAGAAATTAGGCACCAAAATGCTATTTTAGTGTTACTTTGGCTGTATTTATCACACGAAATACCCAGCTTCCACTGCTCAGGTGCTGTCTAGCACCCCAATGGCCAGCTCTACATATTGCGACTCATTGCCTTTGAGCAACCCATTTCTGCTTGTGAAAGAAGAAATTTTTTAAAACATAAACCAAACAAAAAATAAACCAACACCACCCCTCAAAAAACCCCCAATCAACCAACCAACTTAAGGCATCTAAGCTTGAGTATCTCAAAGCTGCTTCACTGGGCTATGAAATGACTGTCTTTCTTTGCTAACTGTGGAGGAGGCAGCACCAGGAAGTGCAGCGTGGCCTCCATTGCCCATCAGGCTGGGTTAGAGCCAGGAGGATATTTGTGGCTCAGGCTCAGTTGCACTGTTATCTGGCAGTGAGTTGGCTTAAGTTTCTTATTTTCTCAGGACCAATGCACAGCATGGAAGCCAGCCCTAGGAGTGCACTTTGGAGACTCACTTGCAATGCATTTACTTATTTTTGAGTCTTGCTAGAATGCTTTTCAGTTTGCACCATCAGAGTCTGGAGGCCACCCAAAGGAAACCAGCATTTAAACCTAAGCGTAGTTTTGACTCCAGAGCTGATGCTGCATTCCAAGAGCTAGCTTATGCCATATGCAATGAATGGCAATGTTATGCCCCAGGGCAGCTCTACTGCAGGATCCCTTTCTCAGGATGAAAAACAACTATAACTTTAAACAAGGAGACATAGCTTTTCAGCATCTGTATGCTTGCAACATCAAGAATGGTTAAGGGTTCTCTAGAGACAGGTTTCACTGTACATTAACTTTTTGCAAAGTGTCAGCTTTCTAGTGTATCTGGAGAAGTCCTTATTGGAGCTGAGGGTAGTAGGACAACACACACCAGTTAAGACAATAAAATTCTCTGGATTAATTAGCATATGCCAGACTCCTCTCTGCTGAAGTCATCCTGATTCTTTAAAGGTCGCAACAACTTAAAAGGCACTAGTGACAACTCACACAGGCATGAAAAAGTGCATAGACAACTTGGAGCACCTTGTAGAAGTTCTCCGCTGGGCAGCTGCAGAGGCAGCAGCTGTGACAGATGGTAAGTCATGCTATGAGGTTAGTGCTGATATGTAGAAAACGGTTTTGTACATACCACAGCATAATCAAATAGTTTTGAAACTTTGTAAGGGATTGGAGAAGAGATCAAGGGCGAAACTGAGTCTCCAACACATGAGAGACAGTAGGCTGGCTTAGGATGCTCAGCAGGGCAGGGAGGCTACTTCACACTCCTACATGACCACAACATGCAGTTTCAAACTTTGTTTTTTTTCACATTGAAACTGCACATAAAGCCTATAAATTATTCAAAGCCAAG
>JBCJKH010035222.1:0-11541 GCA_039877255.1 Loriculus beryllinus
CATTAAACAGATCTCCTCACTCCTTGATCATCATCCTTGCTTCCATGAATGGGTCGTCCTAGTTGACAGGACACAACTTTTTTCATCTGAATAGGCTGTAAGTCCAAAATCCCTTACACAAAATTTAAAAGAGAAAACAACCAAAACTAAGCCAACCAACACCACCAGGCTGCCCATGACAGATGTAATAAGCCACTGAATTTTCTGATCTAACTACTGCACTATGTATAGAAAAATAATGGTGTTTGTTTGAAATTCTATGAGGTAGATAACACTGCAAGTCAGAAAGTAACCATATAGCAAACATAGCAGGTATAGGTATTTCAGAAAGACCTGTGCAAATATTGTCTACTGTAACCTAAAAAGTCGCATGCTCCACTTCAGAAGGACTCAAATGGACATGGGAATTCATAGGGTTTTTTTCACTGCTGAACAATTCTCAAATTAGGTTTTGTGTGGTAATGTAATTATTTACAGAATAGCAGCAAAATCAAATACATCTGTTAACCAAATGAAAGTCAAATAAAATAGCAAAAGCTCTCATATAGTATCAGGTCATTTACCCTGACTGCTCCTAAAATGCTTATTCATCTGCTACTGGACACTTATGTCAGCATATATTAAAAATCAATGAGAAGTAAGAACAGTTTAGCTTCACTCAAGAACCAAGTCAGATGGCAGCTGAGTTCTCTCAAAAGGAGCTGAAGTGGAAAGCAGTAATGATTAACAAAATGAATGAAACCTACACCAGTTTCTGTATGCATACTGATGATTTAAAACACATGCATTGATATAAAGCACAAAAAAATGTGAACATAATGAACAAAAAGAGTTCATTTCACGTTCATCATTTGGCAACACTGACATTCCCTTATTAAGAAACAAGAGATTATGTCCCAAATCCATTACAATTCCAGCAGTAAGGATTTGCCTGTATTTCTAGTAGACCTTATATATATTCTTCAACTAAATTTGCTTTCTTTTGCTGCTTGTATTTCAGAGTCCTCATAACATAAAATGCATTCAAGCAGCAGAATTGCTGGTCTGTGGTTATAACACTAGCGCACACTTTGATAGTTTGTTACTTTGGAAATTTTGTCTCCTTTTTCATTTCTTAATGCCATAAGACTACAACCATGAAAACTGAATTTATTTTTAGTCACTTTACCTAACAGGGGCTTAAACAGACTAACAGCAAGTTATTTTAAAAAGGGATTTGTTTTGCACATATCTGGATAAAGTCATTTTTCAAAACAAATTTGTTAACTTGACAGAGAATCTTTGCAAGGAATAAAATAATTATAGTCTAAAGATAAAATAAAGATAAAAATCAGTAGAAAGTATTAACACAGAGTTGCACAGAAAAACGACCCAACACAGGTGTGCTGCCACAATCAGCACGTGCTATTGTAAAGCTGGTATGTGGTTGGTTGCAGTTGGGTGAAAACTGAGGAATGTGGATTAAAGCAATTGCAGATCAGAATTCCACTTTGCATTAAGTAAACTTTTGTTAACACCACTGGACAAATGTGCCTGTCACCTCAGCCCCCGCATGGTCAGGAAAAAATTCCTCCAGCTCTTATGTTTGAGACTGCAGCTGTAAAAGACCCCTGGCCTGAGAAAAATCAATGATCAAGATTGATTTTCTTGGATTTCAGCAACATTTGTGACTCCTAGGTGACTCTGGCTAGCCCCATAGCACTCTCCTACCCTGCAAGCTCCACAGGCATGGGGAATTAATACGGTTTGGGACGACGGAATACCACTAACAGAAATTTGGTCTTGATTTGACACTTGGTGATGTTTTGACTTACTTGGTGAAGTTTTCAATTACATTAACGAAGACAAATATTAAACAGTGATGCACAGGATGAGGGGCATCTTCCCCAGCCATCATGGCTGCAGCTGACAAGTTGTAGTCCAGAGTTTCTTGCCCAGGCCGACATACTTATTTGGCTTTACTTTTGCTCTTCTAGGTACACAGTAACATTTAGGAGATTTGCAGTGTTAGTTTTTCAAGACTAGACCAGAAAAGGTTCATGAAATAACTGAAAAATGTCACCTATATATGCGTAAATGAAAAGAACAGCTATGAGCCATGTTTCTGTACAGGTCTTTATCTGCAAAGTCTGACACTCGATCAGAAACTTGGATTCAGTCCTGGTCTGATTTGAGAAAAAAATACAATTCAAAAACATCTGAGAGACCTCTAAAGTTTCCTCAGACTCACAAACCTCCAATATTTCCTTCAGTCTCCTGTCACTCCCCTGGCCCCTTCCAAAATGCCTGAAGGCCTTTGGCACATGGTCAACAACCTCAGACTCTGCAGGCCTCCTGGACTGCTCACCTGGTCTTCCTGTGCACTTCTCAAAGACTGGGCTTTAATTTAAAAGCTCTTTTTTCCTTCCATTTTCAGCCAGCTACTTCTCCCTGTGCCTCAAAGGAGCTTGATTTTTTCACCCCTCTGACTCAGAAGTGGAGTTGCATGAATTTCTAAGGGGAACTGGCAGTTACTCGTACCTTCATCAGACCCCCATAATTCAGTAATTTTACACAGCTTTCCTGGTTCAATTTGGTTTGATTTCTTAACTGCATTTTCCTCTATATGCAGTTGGATTGCAAAAACAGTCGGCTTTTGCAAGCCAAGTGGCAACATCAGTCCCACCGCTGCTTCACTTGCTCTTGCCTCAGGAGACTTGGTAGAAACACTAAGCATCCCACACCAATAAACAGAAAATACTCCCAATGTGGGGACACATTTTCAATACTAAGCAGCTATGGGATTTTTGGTACTTTCTGGCATCACTGTGAGCCTTTGATATGGTTGCCTTCATTATTTTGTAAGACTACATTAAATCCCAATAGGCAGCAAGTCCAAGAAAAAGTATGCATCATTGAACTGTATTTCTCCCACTTCAGCAATTCAAGTATACTAGTTTCAGAAGACAATATCTGGACACAAATGAAACTGAACTATTAAACAGGTTTCAAGGCAAACTCAAAGATAAATTTTAGTTCCATTGCAGCCAAAATTCAATGAGATGCTGAATGGCAAGAATGAAGAAGAAATTGTCCTTGCTTCTCAGTCATGAAAAAAACCAAGGCAACTCTGAAATGTGGTTAGAAGGAAACAGTAGGCATTGGTTCAACCCCTGGAAGTTGAATCAGATCTTCTTGTGCTTAGAAAACTGAGAAAGAGCAGATTCACTTTATGTTGGTCCTAGATTTCAGCAACAGAAAATATGCCTGTCCAAAAGCATCTGACGAAATCATAACATAAATCTGAGCGTGACAGAGAACACTTCTCTCTTCCTTTCCATCATTGTCTTCATAAGCATTAAATGCAGAGCAATGCCAACAGCTGGAGCAGTGAGTGATTAACTTCATCAGAAGAGTAATGCTGCTCCAGCCCTACACTGTATAGTTTACAGCTTTTTGCCTGTCTAGACTCAAGGGAGTATAAGATTTATCATAGATTAATAAAGCTTCTGCTAAATATGGCATTGCTGCAGCTCAGCCACACAACACCAAGTTGTCAGAAGAATGTTCTCACATTTAAAGCCCGTTTTCTCTCTGAATGTGTGTTAACTCTGAGACCAGCCACGGGCTGTGGCTTCTTACCCTTGTTTTGGATAGAAATACATGACAGTGAAGGTATTCAACAGCTTCGAAGTTTTTCATTACTTAATGCTGCCAAACTCAGCTGCTAAAATATTTTGTGAATTTTTAAAAAATCAAAGCATCTTTAAATTAGTCAATTAGAGATTATTTTACTTTTCAAGTCTTAGGAGACATTTGGAAACATTTTAACGTGAGCCTCCAAGACCCTGACAGTTAAAAATTTCCTTCGAATAAAAATTCACCCCAAATTTTCACCCTTGTTACTGAGACCAGCTTTATTAGGAGCAACAAGCTTGATTAAAGAACTCGTTAACATTACCAACAGTAAGTATTAATCAACTATTTGTGGATCTTCTAGGAAAAAGGGAATTAGGATGACAGGCAGAACCAGAACATGTCTGTTCTCACACACCCTCGCACGTAGGCTGGGGTCAGCAGCAGCTCCAGGAGGGTGAGGTGCAAGGTCTGTGGCACTTGTGCAACACCCAGGGTTCCATCTCACCACCTTTTCCTCTCAGCTTGAATGGACAGCAGGTTGCTTTAGGGTCTCCAGTACAGAGTTTAGTAACTTTATCGATAATTAAAAATATCTCCCCTAGTGAAAGGGCAACAAGTCTGTAGGAAATCACAACCTACTGTGAAAGAACTTAGAAATGTGAAGGATCAAATCTCTCTGAGACTTACAACTAATCAAGGAGTTTAGTGCTGAGTTTTGTACCGCATCTCAATATTGTAGCATCATTTTTGTTTCTTAGAAGCAAGCTTCTCCCACAGAGCACAGCCTCAAGGGAGAAAATAATAAAAGGAAAAGAATACAGAAGAGCAAAAGAGCCAAAAGTGCCAAATATGTGTTGGCTGCTTCTGAAAAATGTATTACTTTCTGTGCATTATGCTAAGTACTGTTCAAGCACATTTTCAAGCTGCTGAGCTATGGAGAAGTTGTTTGTAGCAGAAAGTACTTTCCATCCATGTTACATGGTCTATAATTCTATAAATCTACTTGCATTCAAAGGAGTGAATGGCAATGCCTACTTGGTGTGGAGGTGGTACAGCTTTTGCGGCAGAACAACAAACTTCTATCATCCATTTCTGAAATGCCACAGCTGAACAGACGCAATCACAGCTATACACAGAAGCCCCTGGGCCAGAGGCAAGGACTGTACTCTGACTCGCTTCCCACCAATAGCACTTCAATCCAGGAGCAGCTCCTAATAGCAAGTCAGATATCCATGATGTGAGTCTGCAGAGTTTAAATCAATAAACTCTGAAGTTACTCTTTCTGTTTACTACAATTTCCAGAAGTCAGAAATTATAAAAGATGAGATAGGTTCAGATTTCGTTCACACCCTTGGAAGTCTGTCATGATTAAAGTCAGTGCAAATTCTCAATAACTTCTCAAATAGAAATGGTGGCAAATCTTGCTTTAGGGGTTCTGACCACTTAGCCAAGCATACAAGAGATTTCTGAATACAAACCTCAGTCTTAAACTATAGCAGCAAAATACCCATCTTCAGCTGCTGGTCAAGAGGCAGAGGCCCATCCACTACAGTGACCAGTGAAAGTCAGAACATGGTACCCCCCCAGCCAAAAGAAAAGCTTTTTTGTTACAAAACAAAACAGTATGTGAAGAACATGCATGTGGAACACAAACAAAACACATAAACCCAAGCCTCAAACCCAGGACTGAAACCACAATGTGTTGAAGCACAGCAGCTGCAAAATTGCTATACATAAAGAAAAAACCTCCCCAAGGGTATTAGCAGCCTGACTGACAGCTGCCAACAGGTTTCTGGCTCCATCAGCTACTTCTCAGAAGTGGTAGTTAAGTTCTCCTTCAATCAACTTTCCATACAACAACACAACAACATCCATGCTCAAATGAAACGGGAGTATAACAAGGAGGCTTTAAGACAGCAGCCATGGAAGTTGAAGGCCAGAGAGGATGCTTACAATTAAATGGGGAAGAATATGGAAATTAACACTGACCTACATGACATGGCACTTATAAATATATATAAAAACAATAAGCCCATAAGTATCATAACAGCCACTTGCAAATAAACATTCAGGAAAGCACAGAGAGGTAAGCTCTATCAAAAAATGAAAAGCTAAAACAATGCACTACAAATGCCAATGGTTTTATCTTTATTTTTAGGAAAAAGGTATTCAAAATTTACATGACTTAAGTGAAAAAGCAACTTTTGACAGGCTTCTATATACTGCATTCTCTTTGCCTCTTTTGTTCTCATCCTGTCTTAGGAACTTACGTGCCATACTGGGCAACTAACACAAATACTGAGCACTGATCTATCTGCTTTGGCTTAAGATGTCAATGTACCCCACTAAAACTTAACCTGACACAGATGAAGTTATTTCGGTATGATCCACACTGCTTTGATCCATTTTAGTTCTACCAAAAAAAAGAGTCAAGAAATGCCTGCATTTTATTGATTTAAAGGACAAGTCAAGTTTACTTGGAAATCAACTTTTCATACATTTTCATAGCTTCACACATATGTGTATACATATCAAAAAAAAAAAAAAAAAAACACAACAAAAAAACCCCCACCATAATAACAACAAACACCAAAGCCCCACCAAAACCCTGAGGACGTTCATTAAGTGGCATTCTGACACACATACTTGACTCATTCCAGGCAGAGAAAAAGCTTTTGCAAGGAAATATCAAGCAAAATATTTATTAGCCTTCTCCAATTTGTAAATTTCCCAACCTCCCACATTTTGTAATGTCAGGAAATTGCTATTATAAACAGCTTAAATCTGCCAAAAAATAAGCATAATTGAAGCCAATTAAAGGAAGGCCAAGCTTCTTCTCCATCACTCCCGATCCCTTGGGAGGTTTCCTCTCATGAGAACAACTTGCCACAGGGACAGGCTGACTACAGGCGCTACCTTGGTACATATGGGGCAGCCAGGAACCTGTCTTGTATTTGGAAAGCCACAGAGTTGCCCAATCTACCCATACATGAGTTTTGATTCTTAAACATCAGTTGCAGCATGACTTTGATTATCTTAAAGACAAGAATTAAAAAGATTCTGGTTTTAAATTATTTCCATTTTGTAGCTAACTTCATCTCTAGCTCCAGGTAGAGGCAAGAAGAGCTCCAACCATTTCACAGTGGCTTCTTCAAAATTTCAAAGCACGTAAGCTCAGTGGTTTTATTTACTCAATAGTTCAAAGTTTCATTTCATATCAACATTGCCCCAGACAATTCCTTTCATTATTTTATGAAAAGCTAAAAATAGAAATTTTCATGTAGCCTTAGATTACTGAGGCAAAGAATGGCATTTCCAGCACCCTGCTAACACAGGCGCTTTGTTAAAACATGGCTAGGAAAAAGGAACACAACAGAGTTCTCATTGACTCCTCGCTGGAGCTATTTGGGCTGGCAGCGATGTTTGACTGACTGGGCAGGGGCTTCTCCAAAGACAAGACACTTGTAATGCACCAAGGGCCTCTCACACAAAAGATGCTATGTTAACGCCAATCAGCACTCCCATTTTTTTCTTTCTCAAGGATCCTAAGTCAGGCCAACATTTATGCTTACCAAGGATGACTAGAGACTATTCTTTTCTTTTGGAGGCAATTACCCTAAAACATGTTCTCCAAAAGGACTTTGCTGTAAGGCAACTGGAAGGGTCCCAGGAAGATGGCTATGCTGCCACTCACAAGGAACAGCCAAAGCTGGTACTGAAGATCAGAAGGGACACTGGGACTCAACACAGCATCTATGCCATAATACATACTTTTCCAAGTGCTCAGGTATCAGTCATGGAAACTGAAAAGATCCTCGAGCCAGAAATTTTATAAAGCTTTCCCCTCAAGCAGAAATCCTGGGGATAGAGTGAAGAGTCAAGCCTCTTTCTGGGCCTCACTTTGCAAATACAGTAATACTTATTTCTGCTCCATGGAACAAATCATCTATAATACATAGTAATTTATTTGGATAGCTTAGTCTAGATATCTTGCTACTTCTGTTTTCAGAAGTTATGCTGGATATCTTATTCTTCCTTCTGCAGCAGACTAGGGAGTCCTGAACCACCTGTACTTTGCAAGTTGGCACCAAATCCCAGATGCTGCTGCTCTCTTATCTCAAAGGAGTCTATGACTCCCTACACGCTACATAAAAAGTAGTTCTGGATGTTACAGCACCTTAAAAATTATCCTATTGCTACAATTTCATATGTATTTCAGAAAGTCTGCCACTGTGTGACAGCCTAGATCTGATCTCCTTTAAAATACCTTTTATTTTCAGCCTTAACCTTGCAATTCAATTGCCACAGGTGATACAGAACTTGAACTCATCACATATTTCTTGTTGGTCTCCTATTGGGAAAGGGTACTCATACAAGCATATTATTTCAATGGAGTATGACTGAAAAAAAAAAATCAGGTAAAACAGTCTTTGAATGAAATAATATTAAAACCTCTTAGTCGTAAATAGGCCAGAGATGCTGGTTTATACAAATATAAGCAACAACTTGATTAAAGTCTCATTTGCTTCTGCCTCAAGCTTTGCCTAGAACAACCACATCAATACATCTTAGGAATTTCATTTTTCATCTTCAAATGCCTTTATAAGCAAAATAGAAAGTCAACATCAACAAGCACAAATGCACGGCAACTCAGAAACATCAATACAATGCATTGCTTTAGGATTTAATAATGATTTTTCTTTCCCTAATACTGATTTCCTCTCCCTGGGCTTTCTTTGTTTCTCACTCTTTCCTGGATGTGCAGTCTGCTACTGTTACCATCCCCTGGGCAGCAAAGGAAGTGCCTGGGAAGCAGGTGGATGGCCAGGCCACACACAAGGTCTGCAGCTCACCAGCACACAGAAGCCTGGCTTCCACTCACAAGCAGCCCCATCTCCATTTGGCCACTTTTATGGCAAATTGTTTTGCATTTCAAATCATCCTCTTCTACATCATCTTGCTATCTTTGGACTCCTTTCCTCTTACAGTCTGATTTAAAGCTTCCTCAAGTCCCTAAAACCGGCACCCATTCATGTCAGTGATTTAGAGGTTCAGTTGTGCTTCTAATTTGCAAGCTTTATGAACGACCCTGAAAGCACTGTGTACTGATTTACACTGCACCTTTCACAGCTTTTTATAACTAAATCTACATTTTTCTATTCTCTATCCTAAGTCTGTAGAGACTGCTATGAAAAAGCTCTATAAGTAACAGAAGCAGATCACAATGTTCTATGTTGTGTTAGACAGCAGCCAACATAGCTGCAAAACCTTCATTCACAATGGAACTAGCTGCAGGGAGCTATATAGAAAGTGGAAGAGCAAAGGACACGTAGCAGATTTAGAAAGGAAGATGCAGGAGAAAGTCAACAATGGGCAAGAGCAACACAAAAACAGGTAGCTGGACAAAGTACACAGCTGTGTGCAAGACAATGTAATTTTATGAAATTTCTCCAGGAAACTGGAACTCTGTAAAATTCATCAGTTTAATAGAATACACAATGGAAAATAAAATGGAAAAAAAGAGATTTTATTCCCACGGAGAAAAAAAACAATACAGATTTGGGCCATAACACCCCAAAAAGAACAAAGAGGCTTTTTTTTAAATCAGAAGTACCTACCAAGTTATAAGATTTGTAAAAAGAAGGGAATTAAGAAAACTAACTTTTAAAATAAGAAAAGACAGCAATTTGTTTTGAAACAAGAATCCAGCTGGCTTAGTATCTGATTGAAAGAAAATTATAGATCACAGTAAACATCATGGGTAAAAATAAAGAGTAATCAGAGCTGCTCTAAAAAGAAAAAAAAAAAAGTCAAACCAAACAGGCTATCCATAAAACCAATAATTCTGAGCCACTTGCATGCCAGCTGTAATTGCCACATTGCAAAATACATTTCTCAAAGATACTCAACCTCTTTGTGAAGTTTGCCAAATAACTATTGGAAAGCAGAAAGAGCAGAACGGGATCATCAAGAAAGTAAGTTAAAAGTATCATTGTAAAAAGTTGTTTTATCTTGTGGAATTCAAAATATATAGAACTCATAGAATCGTTAGGGTTGGAAAGGCCCTTAAGATCATCTAGTTCCAACACCCCTGCCATAAGCAGGGACACCCCACACTAAACCATGCCTCCCAAGGCTTCATCCAACCTGGCCTTGAACACTGCCAGGGATGGAGCATTTATGAATGATGGAAGTATTTTCCAGTGCTGTCTGAAAGCAAGCAGTAAACTTGAAGCATTAATTACCAATGTAGTGACAAACTTCAAGCAAATACTTCTTGTAACAGAATTTGTCTTCTCTGTCTTGTTGCAGAAGAAGAAACAGCGACTGAGTTGTACAACCAGGACGATCCAGAATGTAAGTCAAAGAAAGCTCATTCTTCTCTTCTGTAAGGCTATGGGCCAGGTCTTCTGTAAGACAGTCATTTAATTCAAAAGGCAAAGAGTTTTATCATTTCTTGGGCTGTGAGTGGGGCATGTGCAGTTCATAGAGCTGTTCTGAGTTCCCTGGTTCCAAGCCATGTGGGTCAGGGTGAGTTGCATTGGGTAGATAATGTCTTTCCCATTCTTGTCGCTGTGTCAAGCATAAAGTAATTCAAGATAAGTGTCATGTGGTTGCTTTATCACTGTTATTATAGCAATGATGGGCCAAGGATGTGGAGAGGGGAGGTTTGCAGGGAAAGGGTTTTATCTGTTAGGCTGGTTCTGGTAACATTTGGAGAGTCAGACCGACCTGCAAGGATGCACCAAGGGCTGGAAAGGGGTTTTGTGCTCCAGAGCTTGTTGGTATTTGCCATAGTATCTGTTGGTGTAAGAAAAGCTTTAACCTTACTTTAAGGCTGCTGTATTTCTGGCTGTTTTGAGATGTATCAAAGCCATTTACTTGAGAGTTCTATGTGTGCTGATGGTTTAGTGCAGGAGGTTTTTCCACTTTGGTCATGAAAGCAGGATGTTTCTCAGTAGTATTTTAGGTAACAAGGCTTGCTGATTCACTTGTAATAGACAGAGGCAAAGATGGATGCTTTTAGCCGTCTCGAACCTGTACTGTGTGATAGCAACATTTATATTGCAATTCTAATAACCAAACCTCAGGTTATTCTGAGCTTGGTTTCACACTGGCTACCAAGTGGACTCCTTAAAAGCTCGTGTGAGGCTTTCTGTGTACTGTTGACTCAACTTTAAAGTATGTGTAAGGCTGCAGAATGTGTCTCAGCTTGCTGAGGGATGAGGATGTGTTTCACACAGAGGTTTGGAAAGTATTGATGGCTGCAGTTCATCAAACGGCTTTTAGTTCTGCTTTATAGATATTGTTTTCTTATGACTTTACATTTGTACCTGTGTCTCTTTTTTTGGCCTGAAAAGAGTAAGTAATCCTACAGACTTGCTCTTTATAGGCACTTTCTATTTAAAAAGTGGTAGAACATGTGTCAGACATATGCAATTCCTTCAGCATCATGTTTTCCGCACTGATTTAATAGCTGTTGAGTCTCCTCAAATATTCTTGTTTCCAAGACCTGTTTTATGGTAATAAATCTTCTCGGCTGTAAAATTCCTGAAATGATTCAGTAGGATGATTGTTTCCGTAGCACATTCCCTCAGAGATCAGAGTTAGAAATAGAAAAGTCCTTCATGAGGTCAACTTCTTCCCTGCAATGCTTGTAGTCAGTGCTGGAAATGATAATGCACTTGCCAACGCTTGCTCTGGAGAACTCCCGTTGTTCAGTGCTCCCTAATGTCCTGATCCCTCTCTTGGTAACGTACAGTAGGTTCTCTATTGGAGTGTTGTGCCAAACTACATTGAGAAGTGCCTCGTTGAGGTAGGGGATAGAAGTTGTGATGGGATGTAAGAGTGCAGAGGAGGCCATGGAGCTGCTGCGAGGGCTGGAGCAGCTCTGCTCTGGAGCCAGGCTGAGAGAGCTGGGCT
>JBCJKH010035225.1:0-14158 GCA_039877255.1 Loriculus beryllinus
GGGGGTGTGTTTTGTTTTTGTTTTTTGTTTTTTTCTGATCAAGCCTTTAAAGTGAGCAGAACTATGAATATTTCTCATCATCTTGCACAGGTGAATCCCCAAGGCTCAAGTGCCTCCACTGCATCCAGAAAAGGTGTGCATTTCCAACATTGTTCCAGTGGATGTCAGTGGAACCTACAATTTGTTTTATTGTGTTAATTCTATTAAATACTTTTAACTCCCAGTTTTTCTGTGATTTACAAGACATTATCTTTTGAGGTTATGGTAAATGGCAGAACCATCACAATATGTTCAAGTGCAACTCTGTTAATGGTTTATGGTGGTTTGAATATTAGGTTTGAAAACATACCTAGAACTATCATAGTCCATTGATTCACAAAGTCAGAAGTCAGAGTTCTGAATAGAAAATGCTTTTACCGTAGTTACACATACTACTTCTAGGACTATATGCATTATTTTCTGGTAACAAAAACGAATGCTACTGACCTATGGAGCACATATAAGATGAATGACTATCAGCAGACAACATCTCCACATCAGTGAGATGAAGCAGCAACATTACAGAAAATAATATTTGGGAAATGGTTCAGCTGTAAAATTTGAAGTGAAATCCCTCCTACCAAAGAAATTCTAGTTCACCGAGCATGCGAAATAAATTTCATAATGCAACAGTTACGATAAAAGCCTCTTAATGTTCACATGAGCTCTTACAGCAAACACAAAATGTTTCAAGGAGATGCCTTTGTTTTCTCGGTGTTTACTTCACATCCCTGCAATAAATTAATCAACTTCATTGTAATTTCAGGAGATTGCTCAATTTAGTGGCACAGAAGGCAACATTAGAAACTGCTTCGCACTTCAGGACACAAAAAAGGTGACCAGTTCTACAAACTAAGAGTAACACAAATATACCTCTCACTGCAAATTCTCACTGTCCCATTTGTGGTTTATTTCCATTCAAACTCCAAGGCATACTGTCTGTACTGTCAGCCCACACTCTAGATTCAATGTTTAGGTTGAGGTGAAGTTAAAAAAGAAATCAAAAAGATATCCCTAAATACTGAAATGTGATTAGCCTGATGCAAATCCCCTCTCTTCCTCCTCCAAGTCCTGACATGATCTGACTGACTGCTGTTAAGGACACTGTTTTTAAAAAGTGGGTATTCAACCACTTTAGAGTGCTTTTTGGGTGCCCCTAGAAGGAATATCCATTCCAAATCAATAGCACTTTTGGTTTCTGGCCAAATGCTAGCACACTCATTATCTCCCACATATTGCAATTAGAGCATCTCTCCCTTCTCAGGGAAATTAAACCCTCGACGATGGATGGAACCAGAGCACTTCCACGGCCTCCTGAAGATAACTGACTGATCAGTCAACCAATGGCTTTCTGAAAGATCTTTCATCTTCAGAAGATCATAAATTTTAGAAAGGTTTCTTCACCAATTATTTCATTTGGATTCAACAAAAGTGAAATTACACTGATCCTAAGCAGATGGCAAACAAAGTTTCTCTGACTCTGAAGTTTACAAAAAACTCTAACAGTTTTGTTTAGAATCCTTGACATTTGTTACTGCAGTAAGTTTTCACTAGATGACTGATCAAAATGCTTTCTATCCTATGTACAGTAATTATAGATTGCTGATATTAATTTTTTATTTGACTATAATAACCATGTGATGATTTCAGATAAGAATGAATTCTGCACATGCATTTAAGCTTCCTAAGGTATACTGTGCATATTCCAAAATTTTTTGAGACATATCTCAAGCTATAGAAGATGTTCAAATCTGTTTGGACTGCTTAAGCCCATGTGTATTGGCCACTACATTTCTACTGGCTGTCTCTGTCAGTGTCCTAATAAAAGGACAATGGCCATCTGCCTGAGCTAGGACCATTGCAGCTAAGTGCTGCCCTACAACTGAGTAAGAGATATCGGGATTTACTTGACTGCAGATATACATGTATGAGTAGATGCTCTTTGTGGATACAATTTCTTACCAATTGAAAATATCAAATAGCACTCACTCACTAATGTGTTTTGCGTTCCCTTTTATCCACCTTAAAAATGACATTACCCGGAAGACTGTCGCAACAACATTACACTTCCTGAATGCCAAGAATAATGGAGCAAATGTCAACCCAGATAAGAGATATCTCTTATGTAGTCAAACATTACCTCTTTGGTTATGCAGCAATACAAGGATGTTATTTGTTCTTATTTTTAAACTATCACACTATATCTGACAGAAACTGAATTCTAATATACTCTGGCAAGAAAAATTAATAAAAAGAATATAGAAAGGATAAATACGCACAAATCCCACATTTTGTCTCACACCTGCCACCATCAGACAAATAATGTTTACTAACCATATTGATACACATACACTTAGTATCTGGCACTGTATAATCTGAGAGGCACAAACTAACATATGCAAGCAGCCATATAAGCAATAACAAAGACTAAAACATTTTTCAATGTAAAATAGTGAGAGCTTTGTGCACTCAATATGCTACAGTTGTGTTTAATTTCAAGAGTTCTCTTAAGCATTGCTCTAATTGTACATCACTTACACTTCTTGATCTGTGAAGGAGGATAATAGATGTCAAGTCATTGTTCTAGTAACCATTCATTCAATTTGTATTTTCAAAATAAAAATCATACGACTCAAAAATCCTTACGAGCGCACTAAAAGCATCATCACAAAGCCATCTGTTTTAGGCCATGCAGAGCTCAGTAACAAAACAAATGTTGCATTTCATTTTCAGATCCAGGGTTATTGATTATTTTATCTCCTGTGCTGCAGAGTATGCCAGAAGGCCCTGCTCTGGAGACAAGTTGCAATGAAAAGAGACAAGAATTTTATTACTGCTGGAAGATGCATAGCTCTGCTTTGGGAAAAATTACACAGCTTTCCAATGAGGAAAAAATAATACAAATGAATGAAGCCTGACAAAAAGGAAGAGAAAAAAAAAAAGCCTGCAGTTGCAATAAAATTGATAAACACTGAAAGGGATCTCAAAGATAAGTGTAGTGATGCCTAAGCCAAAGATATTTCATTATTATCTCTCTGTAGTTGCCTAGAAGAGCAGGTGAGTCCTTGATGCTTTCACTACCATACCCATCACTATTTTGCCGACTGAATTAAGAGATGAATCACCCACAAGATCTGCAGAATAGTCTAGTGCAGCTTCTTTTGAGAGAACAGCTCTTTCTGACAAAGCAACATTGCCAGTAACAGCATTACTGCCAGTTTTATTACCCAACAGCACCTGGAGACTTCACTGTCTTTATACATCTACATTTTTTAACAGCTGGAAATGTTAAATAGTCTGTGAGTAGGTGCTGTTTATGGCACTGTGATCTTTAAGAAGACAAGAAAGAGTCTCTCTGCCTTACATATTATCCAATAGAAGAAAATAATTCGTCTGGGAATGTTTTAGCAACTGTTTTCCACTGACAGAAAGATATCTTCAACAGACAGAGCTGTGAACAGCAAATGAACTAATGACCACTGCAACCCATTCATGCATGCAGGCACTCCCTCTCCATCATCATTCATGGAAGGGCAAAAATCAATGTTGTCTTACCTGGGAAAGAAAAGGTTTTTAGATAAGTGGGTATATGCCCCTTATTCCCAAATATAAGTGCTATTTCCATCAATTGGGGAAAGGTGATGGTTGAACATCAACTTTAGCTTTAATCTTGGTAAGTAGAAAACAAGGCTGTAGAAACCAAACTTTGTCCATAAGCTAACATTTTCAGCATCTTGCTCGGCTCCTTTCTGGACCAATTTACTGAACTCAGAACACTGGGTCCGTTTTTCACTTGCTCTCTTCACAGAGAAAGTGATTCAATTTCTTATGAATTAATTTCTTCTCACTTCACAAAATCTTAGACATCTTGATGGTTTAAATCACTTATCTCTAATAACAGCATATTAGCATCAATCCTGATCCCTCTCTCACAGGGTTTTATACACCTTGATGATAACCCCCTTATTCTAGTCGCCCCAGAGCTTCACAGATCAAATTTGGCTAATCTTTCACATCTTGCAGACAGTAAATTAGAGGTCTCTGCTGTAACCTAATCTCAGCAATGTCTTCTTATTATAAGGTCACTGGAAGTGCACAAATTACTCCAACTGCAATTTTATTATTTCTTCAATTTGTGCTAAAATAATTTAAAATGGATTATAAGCATAATTGTCTATTTAGAACCCCATATCAAGACTCTCTGCTGCTATGTAGTATTCTATGCAGACTGTATTACCTACAAATAATTTTCTTAAATCTGTATTTTTCCCCCCTTTCCCTGTTGTAGTGTGTATTATTACTTTCAGGTCTCAGTTTAATTTTCATTTAAACTTTTTTATCTCTTATCCATTAAAACAATCCAGTACTGCTTCTACTGGCATAGAAAGCAGTACTGGATTATTTTCATGGATTAGAGACATACTGTATTTAAGGACACAGCACAAAGAATCTCCTTGTGATATGAACTTCTCCAACGTCATTTACCTGTGAAGTTAAACATAATGATTTCTAAAATGATGGGTGCCAAGGACACCTTCCACTAGACCAGATTGCTCAAAGCCCCGTCCAAGCTGGCCTTAAACACTTCCAGGGATGGGGCATCCACAACTTCTCTGGGCAACCTGTTCCAGTGTCTCATCACCCCCACAGTAAAGAACTTCTTCCTAATACCTAATCTGAATCTATTCTCTTTCAGTTTAAAGCCATTCCCCCTTGTCTTGACATTACTTGCTCTTATAAAAACCTCCTCTCCAGCTTTCTTGTAAGCTACCTTTAGGTACTGGAAGGCTGCTATAACGAATCCATGGAGCCTTCTCTTCTCCAGGCTGAACAAACCCAACTGTCTCAGCCTGTCTTCATAGGAGAGGTGCTGCAGCCCTCTAATCATCTTTATGGCCTTCCTCTGGATTCCACATCCCTCTTGTGTTAGATCCCCAGAGCTGAATGCAGTACTGCAAGTGAAGTCTCATGAGAGAAGAATAGAGGGGGAAGATCATCTCCCTCAACCTGCTGGCAATGTTCCTTTTGATGCAGCCCTGCATACAGTTGGCTTTCTGGACTGCAAGCACACACTGCTAGGTCATGTTGAGCTTCGTGTCAACCAGCACCCCCAAGTTCTTCTCCTCAGGTCCTACTCCTACAAATATTCTTATTTGCATAGCTTTTTTTCCCTTTTTTATAGTAGTCCATTTGGTATTATACTTAAACATTTAATTTAAATTTAGCTGATGAATGCCATATGAAATAGCCCTATAATAAAACAGCAGGGTTCTGTGGAGAGGAAAAAAAGCTTTTACAGACACCCGAACTAAATGATTAAATTAGGATAAACTTTCTACAGATTCTTTTTACAATTCTCTAGAATCTGTCAGGAGGAATTTAATTCTTTATTAAATTCTACATAACAGTTAAAATACTCAGGCTGATGCAGGAAACATACTTTAAATTGTAAATGAAATGTCTTGCCATTCATCAGTAATTATGCCCTTAATTAGTTCTGACTATTGCCAAAGCTTTCTAGCTTGTCAGTGAAGGCATGCAGGAGCTGATCTCTATGGGACTATTTAGGATTTCAAAACCTCTTCGGAAATCTCAGTAAAATCTGCCTTCAGGATCTACCAATAATTGTTATGCAGAGTTTCATGAGACTCACTCAACCTTGGGTCAGAGTGTATAATTCAAAGCAAATGCATATTATTCATCTCTTTAGGAAAACATTTGTGAGCAGATCACAGTTTCTCTGAATGTATCCATTACCACACAGAACAACAATAGGCACAAACTCTTCTATTAATTTTAGTGGGTTCCAGCTTAGATTCTGTTTTAATTTCCTCTAAATGCATTTTAAGTAGGATTTTAGTTGCTCAGAAATGAACTCTTATACAGAGCTCTTTTATAGAACACTATTTGCTGCTTGCTTTGTTTGGCTATCATGATTCTTGCTCATGTCAACATGAATGACATGACACCATTCTTTTTCTTTGGAGGAACATGACTCTAATCCTAATGAAAGAGAGTATGTAAAGGTAATGGGATATTTTAATCTCTATAGAGGCTCAGGGATGAACTGGATTAGGATGTTTCACAAAATTCCTACACCACGTCAACACTGCTTATCCCCAGAAAAACTACGTGTTTGCATCACTATGTTATATTGACAGTGTGCAGTCTTTATATTCAATTTATTCTATCCTTGATGGAGATTTGAGGACAAAGAGACAAAATATATAGAAGCAATTGTGAAATGCAAATGTCATTACAGGGTTACAGCATTAGAGGTCACAGACAGGAATTTTGGGTCATGCTCCTTAAACAATATTCCACATGGAAAAAAATATTCACTTACTGATTTTTGTCCTCTGTACTACAAGCCTAACAGTTTCTTACACAGATTAACAGTATGCATGAAGTATCCTGGTTAGACTGGACAGAGGAATAGTAATACCACTGCTCATTTATGAACTTGGTAACATTTTCAGGTTGCTGAAAAAATATTTGGGTGTGCCAGCAGTACATAAAACACACCTCTATCCCTGTATTTGAAGGAAGAAGTCTAGCATTCTAGTCTATAAGAACGTTCTGGGAACACATACACAGTATTCATCCAATGCTATAAAAGACATAATACTAAACTTGCTTCTCACTTATATTAGCTCTGAATGAAATAACTTCAGTGAGCAAGGGCTTCCCTCAACAACTCAATAAAACAATTCTTTCTATGCCCTCTTGACAAATGTAGAGAGACAGAAGTAAGGGCAGCACTGAGTTATACAAATGAATGCAGTCTTGCCTATCCGATGCAAAGCTGTAAACCTGTCATTTGGCCATTACATCATTCGATCTTTGATAAGATCATGTCTTTTACTAACTACACTGTGCTTCTTAAAGATTCATTAAGCTTCATTTAATTTAGCTTTTAAGATATTTGCTTATTCCTTGCTATTCTCCTATCCATGGAATTCTTCTCTAGATCTTAGAATTAGGAACAAGTGCTGATTTTATACCCCTTGTGAGTGCGTCATATTTCATTTTGTAGCAAGGTATTTTTTAATCATGTCATCGTGAAGTTTTTCTCCTCTCACCAGTAATGATTTTGGATAATCAATATTCTGCAAGCACTGGTCAATGCAAACTAAGCTGCATCATGCTTCTTGAACTATTATTCCCCAAATCTTAAAGCACCTACATAGAATCCAAACCCTTTATCGTATTACTTGTCTACCACAGCTGTGCATTTGGCTTATTTGAACTTTCCTGCAGAGCTGAAGAAAAACTACGCAGAGACTTTCAGTCAGCTGCAGCCCATAAATTGCACTGTTACCAGGACAGGACTCACCACAGTGGAGTGTAGACTAGCTTTTGTTAGTTTATTTCTATAATCACACCACCAGAGAACCATAGCTAACATCCACTTGCATTTCTAACTGAAGAATACATTTCATATTGGAAGTCAGTAGCAGCAAGAATAGGGGAAAACATAATTAAATGGATGTGGTTTGGGTTTCCTCCAAAGCCACTGTCCAGCCATATTAAACAGCCAGATGGACAACATACAACCTGGTACAGTGTTCAGTGTTGGGTTGACAGCAGGCAGGACTTCGTGAGTTTATGATTTGTCTGGAATAATGCTTCACAGATTTTACCACAAAATTACGAAGTGATTCAGAATTGTGCAAGATTTAAATACATGTATATGCAATACACATTCCCTTATGTTACAGCACTATAACTGGGTAAACATACACAAGGGAAAAGTGGGGGGGCGAGTTAGGGGAGGAAGTGAGGGAGTGAATGAAGTCTGCTGGAGATTTTGCTTTTTGGTGTATGTATGAGAGGAGAGTACATGTTAAAAGTGATAATGGCAACAGAAACCCATGAGACAGGCAAATAGCTCAAAGAAATTGTCTTTCAAATTCAGCAACTCCTACTGAACTCTGTGGATATTTTGAAGATTTACCCTTAAGAAATATCCTGTTGGGCCTTCTTTTTTCACCAATGATAGCCCTACCACAAATGAAACCGACTACACTGATCTACCCTGTCTCTCTAACCGAGGCAGTAGTAAAAAGCTATTTGCGAGCAGATTATCTGCAGTTTGCCTTTTCCCAGGCAACTCCTGTCACTCACCCAGGAACGTTGGATGGAAAAGTCTCCCCTACCCATTCTCCATGATGTCTGCTATGAACCTTCTGCCCACAGGTTTGACTAATCCTCTGTGAACCTCCCACTCTTGTCTGTCCACATTTTCTGCTCTGGCAACAAATGCCAGAAGTTTAATACCATTATTAAAGAAAACAAACAAAACAAGTACTTTATCTTCTACATTGTAAATGGTTTTCTCATAGTTTTGGCACATGCAGTCCTGTTCTACTTCGTGATTTTGTTCATCTCAGTCACATCCTCAGCACAGCATTTTCTTCTCCAAAAAAGCCCCAGCTTTTTTATTCTCCCTTTGGTAGCTTATTTCTTATGCCACAACGACTGTTACTTGGCTCTTCTAGAGCTACTAACAGCCTTGCCACATTCTGCCTCCCTTGGTCCTAGCCCCAGTGTTTTTATCAGCATAATAGAAAACACTATTGTCTGAAAATTCTATGGGAAGAAGGTTGCTTTTGCAAAGTCTGACATTATTTAAGAGAAGAGAATAGCTCTGAAATACCAGATCCTTTTCTGATACCTTGGAAGACAGGACATGCAAGTTCATGGAGCAAATTAGAGTAATACTTTCTGTAGTCATGAAGTGAAGCTTTTTAAAGTTAAATAGGCAGAATCACATTTTCAAGAAATAAATATTATCCCTGGAGTAACTCAAGATCCTCAAGAGCTCTGTGCATTTCTCATTGTTTCCACAAGCTTCTTGGTGAAGCTCAGGGCTACAGAAGATAACTTGTTGAATTGCATTATTAGGGTTAATGTTGATAAAGACACTTAAATATTTTCTCAATTTTTGCTATCTCTGTAGGTTTCACATTGCTACAGGAGAAGGCTAAGCCGACACTGTATCTGTAGAAAACAAAGATTATGATGGATACTAAAATGGATCATTATAACATATCAGCTGTGGGTCCTCTGGGACAAAGATGTGTTACTGTGATAATACCTGAAACCCTAATACTTCAAGAATAATTTAGTACTCACGAATTAAAACACAAAACCTGATCTCAAGAGAACTTTTCAAAACTTCAGCACTTTAACACAAGCTTTTTAATAAGTAATAAGTAAGAAATAAAATGCTAATTCTATGCAACTTTCAAATAAAAGAACTATGGGGTAGATAAAAAAAGAATAATTTAGATGCTTGCTCTGTCAAAATCAATGTAGACATGTAAATCTTGGCCTTAGAGTTATAATTTGCCAATTTGTCATATATGGTTTGTTTAATGTGAAATTACTGGTAATGTTTAATTGGCTTCTAATGTCAATGCAAATTTTTTTTGTAGTCTATTTACCAGTTTGTGAACTGAAATAAAGAAACACAAAAATGGTAATTTGTGAGAACTTGGTTTTGTAGGTTGTCAAAACTGGATGCAGTTTAATTAATTTAATTAAATTAATTTAATTAATTTTTTTTTTCAGTTTTAATTAGTTATATATTTCAGATAATCTTTCTCACCAACATTGAAAGTACCCAAATCATGTCACTCATATATGTGTTCCTTAGTACAAAATTTATCTTAACTAATGACAGTTCATGATAACATAAAAGGTTTTCTTTCCTCCGTCTTTTCATCTCTAAAAGAGAATGCAAATTCTTTCTCTTTCCAGTTCAATATGGTGACTTCTGAAAGTAACTACTCTACTGGCAAAATATAGTACAAAGGAGCTCATGCTGTTGGTTTTTTTCATTCTGACTGTTGGGCTTTACTTGATGAAACATCCACTGTCCCTCTGTTAGACAAGGGTAAATTAATGACACTTTCCATAAGTAAATAAATTAAACTCCTGAAGGCTTCAGTACAAGATACAATTATACACATACCTCAGAAGAAATGGTTTGTTTCTTGCCAAGATTAAAAACAAGGAGTCCAAACAGAGAACAACTTTAAACTAGAGACAAAAACCCCGAAAATGACAAACTTCACAAAAAAATCTTCAGCTCAGATTTTCCTCAGAAGCACAGAAGGTCTTCTTACTTGTGTATTTTACCATCAGTAAAAAAAATCACTTGTTCTAAATACATAGCGTTATTATTATTATAGACTTAAATACCTTCATCATGCCCACAAAGTAAATGGAAATAATGGTGACAAAACAGATCTGAAACACCAATCCCTACACTCACATGAGTATTTAGAAATGTGACCTATTTACTACACTGGAGCATCACATAAGAATGAAAGGTAGGACTATAAAAACAACAGCTAGCTCATATCTGAAACAAAGACCATGAAGTTGCTGTATTTTTATATAATTTTTAACAAAAGAATACTGTTTTCTGCCTCCATTCCACCCCCCCACACCCTCCCCACCACCACCACAGGGCTCAGCTGGGATGCAATTAAAGCTAATATATGCTTTTTCAATACTCACAAGTTTGACCCCAGGCACACATTTCAAAGGACTAATTTTCATGGTTTATGTATTTCTAATACAAAATAACCTAAGAAATATACCATTTTTTAAAGCTGTTCTTCTTTCAATTTTTTTTTCTTTTAGGAAAATAGGTAATCCAGAAAAGAAAGTAAAGGGAAAGGAAAGGAAAGGAAAGGAAAGGAAAAGGGACACCTTGGCCTTGATGATGTATATTTAGAAGAGAAATACCTGTGAGCAACAATTGTGCCGCTCTAGTCTGCTTTCCTGAATGATCACTTCTCACCAATTGCATCTGTATGGGAACATACATCTGTTGTACAGCTGTTTTTTTTTAATACCTTTCAGTGCATAATTATCTTAGTTGATCAATGTACATGACAGCAGGATTTTACCCAGGAGTACAACCCCATATTATCTTTCATTTAACTATCACAAGGAAAACAGCAAAGCCAGAGGTGTGGCCTTCATCCGTCAACATGTCAGCTACTTCAGGCTAAAGGATATGGAAATCTGTGCTCTTTCAGTAGTCCTGCTTCCTTGGCAGGTGAAAATAATGACCTAGTAGTCCCACAAGAGGCGACTGCATATCCACTTACTAGAAAGATACATCCTCCAAAATGAAAAAATTGTAGCCTCAGATACGCACTCTCTTTCCAAGTGTCATAATATGTGCTAAATATACTCAGAACTAGTGACAAATGGATAATCCTTTACTTAAATAAACCCTGTAGAGTCTGAAATTGTAAGATTGTGTATTGTAAAAAAGGGAAACAGTTTTCAAATGTCATGTATGTGATGTACATCCTTTCTTCTTGAGGAATTAAAATCTGTGTTTTTATAATCTGAGCTAGTCACCAGTTCTGGGTAACCTATCTTTCAGATCTCTGCATCCAAATTTAAGTAAAGACTCAAGATAATCTGCAGATTAGGTAATCTAAAAGTCATGATAACAAAATAATAGCAAGTGCCTTTCTTCATATAAAGCTTTGTTTTTGAAATGAAATGTGTAAGTTTGGGGTTAGTATCCCAACTGCAGCACTACACTACCGTGGCAGTACTGTCGCTCCAGTCATCATTAAAATTGCTGCTGACGTTTTGCTCAAGATGCATGCCACTCTGATGCCATTTTTATATAATCTCTTCTAGACTACAATGTTTTTTGACTATGGGTCCTTTCTGTGATAAACGGAAGGTTATCAGGTCATTTACCAGCAATTAAAGTGTTTTCATAGAACAAAAGCTTATTTACCAAACCAGTCCTCTAAGATTCAGTAACACACAGAGTACACTACTGTTCTGTATGTAAACAAGATATCTGATATAGCAAGCATCCTGAAAGTAGAGAGTAATGGAAATAAACCAAGTATCTTATCAAACCTCTCATTTTTTATGCCTGTTTTGGTAGTCTCAATGTAGGAATTGAAAATAAACTTTTATGAACAGTATGTTTATGTCAGCACCTAGTTTAAATTTATTATTTAGACACAGAGCAGCTATATGCTGCTATATATAACTATGCAGCTATAGCTTAGAAGTGAAGTTCACATGCATGCTAACAAGTAAATAAAACCTGAGTAATCTCCCACAGACTAGACAACTAATAAAATCAAATCAAAGAAGTAGCAGTTCTAATATAAACAAATTTAGCCAAGGGTACACATTAAAAATGTTTCACATGTGGTATCACCTCTTCACACACAAATTGAGATCAGTTTGCTGTTGTCTCGTAATAAACAAAAAGGAGGGCAGGAGGTGGAATTACAAAGACATAAAGACATTTAGCACTAAACCGTTTCATACAAAGCAGGAAACAGTTTTTTGCTGGAAGAAATACTTTTGTGAAACACAGATACCATGCTGTTTATCTAATGACAAAGCAGTTGAACCAGAAAGACAGATGGATTCTCACAGGCACTTCCTGCTGACCACGTTAAATACCATAGCTGAGAGATTTTTAGACTTTCCTGGAATTACTTTCCATAGACTTGATTGAACCAAATGTGCTCTATGCAAATCTCTGTATATAATGAAAGCTAGAATCAGCAAAGAGGGTTGTCCTTGTACTCTCTCAAACCACAGAAAACATTGCTATGCACTGTAAAATGCAGAAATACTGCCTGTGCAAAACCTTCATGGTGGACGGTAACCTTTCTGTGCATCATCAGAAGATTCAGGCATTTTTAGACTTGACTCTGAATTACAGAGGAAATGAGGTTGAGTCTCCACATTACTCAGAGTGCAATCAATTATAATGCTTTGAATTAAAGCATCTATCTCTACAAACGCTCATCATTACCCTATAATATGATGTATACATGCTAATTTCATTAGGACATTTTGAAGCATCAGTTACACATCTCATATTGCAGTCCTCCAAATGAGCTATTATCACATTTGCCTAAAATTGCCGAGAGAACAGTCAAAGGCAACTTTGCTATTACATAACTTAAACAAGATCGAAAATAAATTGGGACTACCACATGGCTAAGGTCTTCTGCCAGTCAGCAATCCCTCCTCCCCACCAAACAACGCAAACACCTAATACAGTTTAAATTGACAGAAGCATCACTCACCACTTCATGGTTAACTCAGTGGCTAAAGTAACAATGCAGAAAATTATCTCAACGGGCTTTCAGAGAAGCAAGAATACAATTGCTGTCCTTGTTAGACTGTGGAGACTATTGTTCTCAAGATACTTTAGCCTCACTCAGACCTACCTTTCTGTGTTAGTTTTTAGGTTCAATTTCTTTTCTTTCATAGCTGTAAATCAGTTTTCACTAGCCTATGCAGCCCTTCTCAAAGAACTGGAGCTGCGTAGATGAGCTGCACTGATTTACATCATCTCAGAATTGGACACAGAAGACTTTAAGTAGCAAGCTGAGATGGGCTATGTAACATCTATACCAGAGCATCTAGGATTTGATTGCAATATAATGAAGAGTCATTTAAGTAATTACTTGTGCATAAATTACACTATGCTCATACATTCCAATATATAATTGCTGCACATTACAAGCACCATGGTTACTAATCAAGAGGAGAAAAGAGTTTGAGACCTGGAAAAAGCAAGAAAAATTAGGTAGAGCAAATATACAGTTGGACTAAAGCACACGTTATTCATCTGCTGTCTTCACATGTAGTATGTGTATAAACAGGCAGGTAAGAAAAAGGACCCCAAAGCAACATACCTATCTACCCCAGCCCAGATAACACGTAATTCCATGTGTCACAGAATATATAAGCAAGCTGACTAGACTTGATAAATATAATTCCATTGTCATGGTCAAAATTAAAATGTGACTCAAAATGCCAACCTTGCTATGTTCCATAATTCCATAAACCCCAATAATCTTAAAAAGCAAGTGTTCCATTCATTAGAGAAAATCCTGTGTCCTTGATGCAGCAGTCTCCCAGATGACCTCTGTGTTAGGAAAGGAGACTATGGCTACAGCCATAGCAGAAGCCCATATGCTGACTTCCAATAGCAGAGGTCAGCACTGCACAGGACCCCTGGCAAACGCAAGGACAGTAATGTAAATAGAGCACTGGTAACCTGAGGGAAAGCCCACCCATTCCGCAGACAGCA
>JBCJKH010035228.1:0-12345 GCA_039877255.1 Loriculus beryllinus
AACATCAAGTCACCCATAGGTATCAATTTGTTCCAGGCAAAATCCTACAAGAGAAGCACCAAAATACTAAGTCTAACTCCTCCATGACATGGAGGTGATATCATGTTAATAAAAGTGGTTTTCAAGAAAACAGAGGAGATTCTGAAGTCCCATATATGAAAAACCTAGAGGATTTACTCCTAAACAGAGAAATAAACATCAAGTCACCCATAGGTATCAATTTGTTCCAGGCAAAATCCTACAAGAGAAGCACCAAAATACTAAGTCTAACCACCATGCAGACCTACAGCATATGGCAATGTGTTATGCACATTAACAGAGTCACACTTCAAAGCATAGAAGAGCCTATATAAATACAGTACTTTTCATTACTTCCCAGAATATCTGGAAAATTAGTGTTTCATTCTAAATCCCTTTCTAATTCAGATTTACATGGAGAATGAGAGATGGTTCGGATCCTGCTGTGTTGTGCTTGTTTGATATAGAAATTTGTATGTGCAGATCTCATTCTGAGTTTTGTTTCATCTCTGAACTTTTTGATGCCAGCTCATTTTTCAACAGATTTTACCCTGGCAAATACTGAAAAGTGTAAAAAGCCCCAAACCAAGCCCCAGTAGCTAATGTGAGCTGCCAATGTGGGAAACTGATTTCCAGTTGGGAAGCTCTAAAATGGCACACAAGAGGACAAAGGATTCGTAGTTGAGGTGGTGCTGTCACTCTCCACCTACCTCTGTTAGGTACGTGGAGCTCCCCTGGCATCTTCCCCACCCAGCCTGCAAAGTACTTTTAGTTTCAAATCCAGAAGCTATTTTCACCCGTATTTTTTAGTCAATTGAATGACAAACTGATAACTGGTAGTAGTGAGGTTTAAAAATTAAGGATATTCAAGAAAGCAGCACTCAAGAGCCTGAAATCTCTTCTTGATTGGTCTCAGACTGAAATGGAAATCTGGCAAGTGAGAATTCACATTCATGTTGATACTTGTTTCCTTATTTGCATAAAATCTTGACAGTCAATACAGACTTTTGAACCTGAGTGCTGGAAAAACCAAGGTCTTTGTTCAGAAGTGGACTGAAGTGTTTACATTAACAAACTGCCTCTTATTTAACTTCTAAACTTCTTCCTTAGGTCACTGTTTGACCTCTCTGTTATAAAGGATGATGCTGGGGAGGGACTCTTCATTAGGGACTGTAGTGACAGGACAAGAGGTAATGGGTTTAGATTGGATACAAGGAAGAAATTCTTTACTGTGCGGGTGGTGAGGCACTGGAATGGGTTGCCCAAGGAAGTTGTGAATGCTCCATCCCTGGCAGTGTTCAAGGCCAAGTTGGAGAGAGCCTTGGGTGCCATGGTTTAGTGTGAGGTGTTGCTGCCCATGGCAGTGGGGTTGGAACTGTATGATCTTAAGGTTCTTTCTAACCCTAACTATTCTATGATTCTGTAAGTCTATGTCCAGCACCAGTGATTGAAAGCCAAGTGAAATGCAGGCCGTGGTCTTGCCCTCCCAGCAGCCTTCTTAAAACCTGCAGTCCTTCCCCAAATATGTAGTTGGCAATGCCTATAGTTCCACAATTAGCAAAAAGCCCCAAACCTAGGCAAGGCCCTAACACCCTGTGCCCCAGATTCCGCACAGTTCTGTAGCACTGGTAGAAACCAGAGCCCAGCTGCTGCAATCAGAATTCTCACAAAGCTGTACAGGGAGGAAAGGGAGCTGGAGTGATAGTTTTCCCTTGGAGGCACAGGACTTCAAGCAAAGAGTGAGTCATTCAACAGTTTTGTCCCTTTTATATTATTTTAAGTGTAGTGTTGTTTTCCAATGTTCAAAAGAGAAGCTATTCTAAGCAGTACACTTTCCATGGCAAGTACTGCAGTAATGCGCTTGAGCATAGATTCTGATTAGAGTGGTGAGCCTTGCTGTTAGTAGCCCATTTGCTAGCTTCTCTGCAGAAGCAAACGGATTTTACATCTGTGCTTTTCTCTAAGAGCAGTTAGTGGCATGAAAAGATTTGATTTGTAAATGTCTAAGGCAATAGACTTCATCTTTATAGCACAAAGAGGAAGGAAGCATGAAGCAGTGAATTGCACAGCTGCCTGGAGAAGAACCACATTCTTTTCCAATATCGCCATTTATCAGACAGATGAAACAGGGAAATTTCTGTGAGGATTGTCTCAATAGCAGCACAGAATATATACACTACCTCCTCAAGCATGTGCAGATTTAATGAGTTTCCATCTGCCAACAAAAGCTGAAGTTCTGCAGATCTCTTCACCCCCATGCTACACCTTTATTTACACTTAGTAAAAACTTATCATTCAGTGTGCTCTAAGTTTATACAGTGTGCTGAATCCATTACATAAAGAATCAATCCATAATCACCCTTTTTAGTAAGAATAAGTAATCACTCTTTGTTTTTTACTAAGAGTCAATAATCATCAGTAAAAATCCTTTGCTTTTAGAGCATAGACATCTAAAAATTCATATATGTCAGGAACACACTGTCCAAATGCTGAAGTTTATTAAGTATAAATAGTTTTCCAAGAGATTCTTTATCTCAGGTTTTGTTGCTTGTATCTGAAGATAGCTAAAAATTGCCACAAGTTTGTACATGTTATGGCTGTAATTGTCCTTAATATATTTGCATATTTTGACAGTGTGGAGAGTATGTTTTTGGTAGGGCATATTTGTTTATCAGCTGGGAAGTTTTAAATGGAATATATTTTAAGGCATGAAGATGTTCTTTCTTTAACTCTCTATGGATGCGGTCAGCACACAGTGGTAATGGTGTAAGCACTGCTCTTACAGTTTGGAGGAGTTCAGGCACTGGGGTAGATGACAGCTTTATCTAGAAATGGCAAGGGATTTCAATCTAAATTTCAGTTGCTCAGTTACTTTTATCCTGTATTGAAATCAGTTATAGAAAACAACAAAGGAAATAAAATTATAGGCAGAGCAGTGTTAATAATTTAAAATAATTCAGTGGTAACACTGATAGAATGTATGAAACTTTAAAGTGAGCTAGACAAAGACAATAATGTTATCCTTGCATAAACCACTTAGATATTGGTAGATATTGCTATTGCCCTTAGAAGAGTTTTGGTAGCTATCTTAAAGGAACTGTCCTTTGAGCATAAAACAAGTAGAGACGAATTAGAACACAGAGCATTCCCCATTAAGTTACACTGGGCTGCCAGAACTCAAATGATTTTAGTGCAGCTGAGGAAGTCAGACCATTCTGGAAATTGCATCCCCTGATCTTCTTACAGATAAATGAGCAGAAGAATCAGAACTAGCATTTATTTGAAAAATTGCTTTTTATATCCAGTAATAAAATATGCAAATGTAGAATATCTTTCCCTAACCCATTTTTAAGTTATCTGAAACAACCCTTTATGTATTTCTTTAGATTTTTAAGTCAATTTTAATTTAATATTTTACTTCTCATGAAATCAGGAGTGACCTCTCAAAACCTCAACTCAAATCAAGTAACTGAAGATAAATGTCACAGAAATACAAAAATTAAACTCAGACAAGTTGCTGTTTCTTTCAAAGAAGCTGCACACACCTAAGTTACTGTCTTTAAACTATGACTCAGGTTATATCACACATAAAGCCCAAATTCTGTGGTGGTCTCTCACCTGGTAAGATGATAAGAATCAGAAAAACTTGTAGTTTAAGGCATCCTCCATACTATGTTGAGACAAAAATGGAAAAGTATTTTTAAAACATATGATAAGGGGTTTTAAATCAAGTATTTACATCTGCCATTGTTTATCAAGGCTCCAATGTCCATTTGTGTGCTGTTCAGTCACTACAAACAGTAAGCAGTAAATATCATCTGTACTGTATTGTACATTAACACATCTTGGGTTACTTTAAAAGTTGAACATGTTTAGGAAACTCATCGTTTGACTCTCCCTGAAGAAACACATTGGATGCTAATAATCCAACTCTTTCCATAGCAATAGCAGCGAACCAGTGACAGTGGTCACCATCTCTTTAGTACAGGTGGGTTGGGCAGTCTGTTACTTTCAAGAGCTAATTTGTCTACTGTTGTCCAGCTCTAAATCCAGACTCCAGAAGACAGTGTGGATAAATTCTTTTTCCTACTTCCAAAGCTTGATTCTTTCTACTATATTCTTTCCTGTTCTTTATTCTGCCCTTCCTAATCTTTATTCTGTCAACTGCAGCCTGAAAGTCTCCTGAGTCCCCCACTTCCCCTCTCCTGAAATTTTAGACTCCTCTCAGCCTTTTTTCCTCACCTTCATATTTGCAGTCCTCTTGAATTCTCAACCTTTAGCTTCTATTTCTAAAGTTTCTGCAGTTGCTCCCCTCCATTCCACCCCATTTCTCAAGAGCCCAGTCAACTGGTACTGCAAAAAAATGTTATTTTTCTTTCCAACAGTGTTGAAAAGTCTCAAGCTATGTCTACACACCACAAAAGGTCCTCTTATCCCGCTGCTTCTCTTGTGTCAGCAAATAGCATGAAATCTAACTATCTACAGAAGCTTTATACCTCCAGCAGGAACTGCTTCATGTCCTTTTTCTGCTGTTCAGCTTTAAAACTAATGCTCCAAGACCAATGTCACCCTAGCCGTTGCTTTTTTAGGCTTATGTCCCTCACGCACAGATACTACCTTATTACCTTGTTCTTTTCAATCTATTTTCTCACTGTATCAGCAGGGAATTACCAAGAATACAGGCTCCCAGTTCTAACCAAGGGCCCTTTCTCTGCATCTCTCCTTCCAGTTCAAAGCACTGTGAAGCCGCTGCTGCCCTCCAGGATGGCATATTTCCAGTCTTTTCCCTTTCCAAAGCTGTGGCACTTGGTGCATGCTCGGTAAGTCTGAAGAGATGGTTCATTAAGAGTCTGGACATGTCGGTGCTGTGCGAGAACAGACAATATCCAGTCTGCTCAGGCAAAAAGAAACCCCATTGTTAAGGGCCTGCTTACAATAACAATGTACCTTCCCAAGAGTTAACTGAAATTCTTAGTCCTGTGATTTAGAAAATGTGGGTAAGTTTTCCTACGGTCAGCAAAGGTGTAGTCATGCTAAAGGCCATCAGATTAAGTTTCTGCACCAATTAAGTTTTCCAGAAAGCAAAGGCTTGAGAGAATGAAGGGACAACAAAATCCAGACTAAAAAACCCCAAGCCAACACACCAGCACTATAGTACTTCCTTAAGTTAACTCAGAGACATCCTCAACTACTTTAGCTGAAATAATAGAATGAAGAAAACATTAAAGGGAATATATATCTGAGTGGGTATAATAAATATAGAAAAGCCATTCAGACTGGAGAAATTCATATAGCTGCTTGGCATTACAGGACACTCAGAACTACTTGTTACTAAAACCAAGTAGCAGGAAACCTTAATAATAGCCGTGCTGGCATCTCCACCTCCAATCTATATACACTGACAAGGCAGCCAGCAAAAACTCTCTTCCTAATGGAGCTGTGTGAAGTAGGCTTGGTCTTCAGCTTTTGTAAAATGGAAGGTCATCCTAAATTAGGTTTTGAGGGGGGTTAGGTGAAAAAAACCAACTCACAACAGAAGCACAAAAGCCTTACACAGTTTCTAGTCTTTATTTGCATTATCATTTCACAGTAAGCTTTCTGCAGCAGAATCAGAATGATCCCCAGGGAAATGCATCAGCTATTCTGTCCTTAGAGAGTACATTTATGCCATATCATTGTTACTTCTAAGGAGCTTGCTTATTGTCCTCATGAGAACATTTCAGTTGCATTGCTTTTGTGGTGGCTGCTTTCAAATGTATTTTCATCCTCGAGATGTGCTGATGATGATGCTTTGTTGATAAGAAAATGGGAATAGTTTCCACAAACATTTAAATTCAGCCACACTAGAAATTACTTGCCAGCCTATGGAAGAATCACAGAGAAGCAAAGCATCACAGACTTTTTTGTGGGTTCCAAGAGATTTGCGTTAGTAGAAGGAGAAGAAACTGCAAGTTGCTCACAAAAGAGAAAACAACCCCAATAACTCAATGGGGTAAAGCTGGGTATTCTAGAGCATGACTTAATCTTTTCCACATGCACTTAAGGAATCTTAAGAATGCCTCGTGCAAAAAAATATCAGTGCCAGTCACTCCTGAGATTAAGCTAAGTCAATAAACTAAGGTAGCTCAGGGCAACCTGAGTGTTTTATAGCTGAAGGGGATTAGACTGATGGAAATTAAATCTGTCTTTCATCTGAGCTGGATTGTGAGTGAAACTGACAATTTCACTCCAGCTTTTTAAGATTACATTAGTTTTTCATCAACTTTATTAAGTAAAGAAGGATAAACACCTTGAGAAATAACCCAACACCTTGAGAAATAACCAAACCCCAAAATATTCCAGTTTAAGAAAGCTGTATGTGAAGTATATAGGGGGAGATGAGTCTCCCCTGCAAAGCATCATACAAATCATGAATAAAAATCCCTCTTTCCTCTTTCATTACTAAGGCAGAAAAGCAAAGCAAAGGGAATGGTTCTGTAACCATAGCAACATTAGCCACTTTTTTTTTTTTTTCCCAAAGAGGCACTACAATTTGGATCCTGTATTCTCAGGATAAAGTTTGCATCAAGGAAAAGAATGGAATAACTTAATTTTGTTCCTTATGACTGTTTTTGTCTTTTCTGAAGTAGCTTAAAAAAGAGGTTGCAAGCAAACAGCAAGTGCTTATACTCTTTCTGAAATAAGGTGCAAGATATTGTATGTAACTCTCAGGAGTTCATATTTGGAAATTATTACTGTGCATAAAAACATACTCATTTAGAATGGTCAGTTATAAGAAATTTGCAATAATAATAGGAAGTATGGGAAAATAATTATAGTTTCTATATAGTATCAGTTTAACCAGAGAATGTTGGTTTTCCATCATCATCACTATGCATTTCCTAGATACTGTAGCTTCAGTCAGATACAAAAAACTTGCTTTCTGCCTTCCTTCCTCTTATTGAGCACATGTAATCTCAACTTACGTTCACTACAGAGAATTGTATTCACAGTAGGTTACAAGCACAGGCAGACTCCCTGTTCCCTTGAAGCTCACCAGTTAATACTAATTTTTTATGAAAAGCCATCCTCAGAAATAGATGCAGTCATAAAATAACACACTACTAAGTACTTAAGAATATTGAAATCTAAGTATTTTGGTCTCTGAGGCAATCTGAAACTTACTTGTTGAATATTCCAGTATAATGAAACAGCCAAGGTCACTGTTCAAGGATTCTAGGAGATGCATTGTATCCTTTTATAACATCATGACAGGTAGAGACAGAAAGAGACTTACTCATTAAAGTAAGCTCTAGTGATCAGAAAAAGGAATGGTGGAAGAAAAAGGACACTAGCCAGCAAATGGAAGAGGAAGTTCAATAGCTTAGACAGCTTGCTCAAGTTACTTTATCTACATATTTCATTTATATTTACAAAGTGCAATAGTCCAGTAATGATACCTGCAGTGCAGTCAATAAGGCACTCAAGTACCACCAAAATGGCAATCATGGAGCAGTGAAACATAGTGTCTAGAGATCCTGACATCCTGGAGAAGCATCTTGATAAAATCTTGCATCCAGTTTGCTTTTTCTTTATTTTCTTTTTTAACATTTCTTGTTAGAGCTCTCAATTAGGAATGTTCTCCCAGGCTTAAGGTAGTCAAATTTACGTGATTTATTACTAATAAAGGTAAAGCATTAGGATTTTATGTAAATGGTATGTAGCTATTCTTCAGGCAAAACTGAGCTACCAGTTTTTCTTTTGGATACGTGGGAAGTTATATATCCTTTTAGGACTAATCTATGCTATACATAGCAAGATTTATTTAGATTTATATGAAGATCATATTGGCAACAAGAGAACTACAATTTCTGAGATGTAACATACTTTAACGCATCACACCAAATGAGGAAAATATCCTTTCAAATTGTTATGAGGATATATCAGAAAAGAATACATGACAAAACTCTGCATGTAGCTGATAGAATTCATATATCCTGGCAATTTCAAGTGAACTGAGTATCTGCTTCAAATGAGCACAATCATATATGCTGCAGCTGCTCATGGAAGCAAAGAGAGTGTATTTCATTTTGGGATCCTGAGCTGGGCAAAGTGGATGCTCTAAGGATTGGCCACATGGGCTCTTTGGCTGTATTAAGGCATCAACTGCATCAATAAAAGGAGGTTGCTATCCCTTTTGATCTACTCCAATGTGTTTCAATTCAAAACTTGCTGATTTACTTCAGGCAAAAAGTGGCTATTTAAACTGTTCTATCCAATTCTGTCCAAGACACATGAGACAGTATTTGCATGGACTGCTTAATCGCCAGATTGCTGATGCATGACAGTGTAAGCTCCAAAAGAGGACAGTAACAAGCAGCTGATAACCTGCCCGATATTTTTTTCCCTTTTCCTGCTCCATTGATTTTCCATAATGGTAAGCTCTCCTTTTCAGACTTGTAAGACTCTAGTGAGGAATGTTAGGAAAGGGAATTTCAAGGTTTTAATCAAGAAGAGAGAAACAATATCATTATCACTGAACACTTTAGATTTATGATTATTGCAGCTTCATGCAGTGTATATAAGTTAAATTACATTACAGATGTAAGCAAATAGTAACATGCACACAGCTCAGTAAAATAACTTATTTTCTTGCTCTTGTAACATTTGTATCTTTAATGTTATGCTATGTAGGAGACTGAGTATATGTATCTCTGACTTTTAATATGTTAAGGCTGAACGTAAAGGCACTTGTTTTACCACAATGACAAATTTCAGAAACATCTGAGTAACTGAGGGGTTTCTCAACCTTCAGAATCTTAACTGGGCTGAAAACAAAATTAGTCCAGAACTGGTCTGTTTATATGCTTCTGAGATAACTCTTTACATTTTAAAATTAACTGCTAGGTTAGATAAGAAATCCAAGGCACAACACTCAGGTAACATTTCAGTAAAAAGAATCTCTCAAATATAATTTGTAGGAATATTATAGAACTAAATTTATTTGACCCAAGTGATGTATATTTACCACTGAGAACAGAATAATCTGAATGCCCAGAAGCTGCCAAGATATCAGTTCTATAGCACATGACAAATTTTCAGAATTATCCCCTCACCTTTTTTCAATAGGAACAATTTTATACAAATCACCCACATAAATCTTCTGAAACGATGTCTGCACAGTCTGTATGTTGCATTATGTAGAACACCGACACATCCAAAAAGGCAATCTTCTTCTGTTGTTGTTTTTTTAACATTATTCCTCTCCTTAATTTAAAAGAAGAGACACTAGATAAGGAAAAAATCACTGTTGTTTGTGAAGGAGCTGGCAGAAGTGTAAAACTAATCATTCTTAAAATTCCATAGAGGGACACCGAAGACAAAAATGAAACAAAAAAGCCAACCATAAATAACATTCAAGGTGGCAGATGTCAGCTAGCAGAAGAGTAACAAAGAAAGCATAGAGGACGATGTAAAAGTGCCTTCCTTCCCTGAAACAACTCCTTAAGTTGTAACAGCAGTTATTATGCTCCATTTTAGATGTGAGAGTTGAAACGCAAAAATCTATTTCTATCAAATCACAATTGATTTAATAAACATTAGTCAGATGCAGAATACTGTGCCAAATGATCAAATGTTACTTGAAGTAATTCACTACATGTGGAAAACCCACCTTCAAACGACCTGTTATAAAAATACTGCTGACCAGGGAATTAAGTCTGCACACAAGACACAATGCACCGACACAACAGCACCCAATGGGCTATAAAGGGAACGATGTTCGAGGTAGGGATGTTTCTACCCTAAATCTCTTTGTCTAATCTTTCTTTTTTCTGCATGATCCAAACATAAATGACTCTGTGAGAGGTAGACATAACAAGCTGTTAGGTGTATTGTGCTTTTCATCTGCAAATTAAACTGTAGTAAATCCAAAGTAAGTCTCCATGCTAAAGTTGTTAAGAACTTCTCTGTCAATAACTTGCATAAAATGAATTACACAATTATACCTCAGCACAAACTGTAATGACTACAAATTACAGCAGTAATTGTATTATACAGCAAAGTGATTTGATTCATTGCTTACAGGGCATAATTAATAAGCTGAAATAAGATTATCTCTATATTCCATTTTTAGAGTATATTTTTTCTGAAGAGTACTTTGTTGGCTTTTTTTACCCAACATCTCATTGCTCTGACTGCCAGGAATATTCAATGCCTTTTTTTTGGGTGAAAGTCATGAGCATCATCTTAAATTACTGACGTAAATAAGGAAGGGTCTGTAAAGAATCAAGAGGCATCACTAGTCCCAGGAGATGAAATAAAGTGATATAGAGAGATAAATAGAAGGCAATCTTGTATGGCAGAGAGCTCTTTATGGGTATCTGTTGATGAGCAAGGGCAGAGAGCTGACTAAAGCAGACTACATTTCCATTTCTGTTAGGTGGCAGTTAATTTTAATTTCATTGATTGTTGTTAAGTTAGGATAACAAAATAGCCTTTATTATTTCCCATGAGAGAAGAATTAGAAGGAAAGGCTAGGCTAGGGTGACACATCACAGTCCCAGCTTCCCATCCCAAATAAGAAGCAATTAGGTTTGGTAGAAAAGCCACTCTAAGCAGTTGCTCATATGGGGACTGCAAAGACTGAGGTAACAGAGGAACACCTGGTGGACTGGGCAAAGAAGCATCTTTAAATCAGCTGAAGCTGCTTGGCCTAAGTTCACAAGAATGGCAGTCTGTCTTAAGGACATGAGCAAGGGCCTCCCTGTCTAGTGTCAGGTCATCTATACCAAGTTATGGAGTTGGCAGAACAGTGAAGACGTTTTTTTTTTTGCAAAAGACTGCTGTGTCAAATTTGGAGGCAGCATTGCACAAGAAACTGTGAAATAGAAAATGGATGGAAGGAAAAAGATCTTAACTCTGGACTGTAGACAACTTGTTAAAGCATCTTGATAATGAGGAAAGGAGTGGAAATGATCATTAACAACATGCCCCAGAATCCTTCAGATTATTGCTAGTAGTTCTCTTCAAGCCTGATGTACTCTGTTAAGATATTTTTATATATCAGGAAGGTGATCAACTAAGACTAGCAGAGCAAGAGGGTACTGTACACAATACTTTCAATTTGTGTCCTAGCGTGCATCACTGGTCATTTCAGTCTGAGACTTTGCTGGGGTTTTGCTGTTGGTTTTGGGTTTGGTTGATTGTTTTTTTTTTTAAGTGAAGTCTTCATTTTATAAACCTGCACCATTTTCCTCATTACAGAACTTGTTTCAGGTACTCCCAACTAGACCTTTCTGCTCTTAAGGACAATATTAAATAGCAGAGCTGCTGTGGAATGCAGTTATCCTCATCCTACAGTCAAATGAAGGAAATTTGGCAAATCTGATATTTGTCTGAAAAAATAAGGCTAATAGAAACCAGAGCTTTAATACTTCTTTGGTTCCTATTTTGCTCAACAGAATAAAAGCTAGTAATTTATTATTAGAAAAGTCTCCTTAATCTAAATGCTGATTCAACTTGCTCTTTATTAGGTGATTATAATAAAGAGTATGAAAATCAGGAAAGAAGCCAGAACAGCACTTATCTCTACTTTGGAATAAGGTAAGGAACACCTGAGAGCTTCACAACTTTGTCCTTTGACATGATCTGGAAAACAATTTGAGCATTTTCAAACAGGGTTTTTGGTCACTAGAAGTAGGTATAGTTTTCTTTAGTATGTGCTTTGGTATCGTTAATGGTACAATTTAAAATGCTAGTATGGAATTCTAGTGAAAAGCCTGGATTTCTGAATGCTTGTATTTTTTAATAATAGTCTCTGCAGTGGCACTCAAACAGGACAAATAATCTGGCTGTCAATTTTTGACAGTCAGTTTGAGCAGAAGTACGTACTGTGGAGCCAGGAATAATTCCTAATAATTGAAAGCACTTCATATTCATGCAAAGTGCATCTCAGAAACATGAGGTTTAGAATGCTTTTCATCCCAAGAATAATGTCAATAAATCCTTAATTTTAGAAGGGTTCTTTCTTTTCCCCTGACATAATTATCTTAAACACATATTACAGCTGTAGGTCATATTTTAATGCAAATGAAAGATTTGGGGTTCTTTGTTTGTGGGTTTGTTTTGTTTTTAATAAAGACACTTCCTGTTTAGAGAATATGGTACCATCAATTTTGATTTAAGTGATCATCTCTGACAGAAGTTCCTTATGCTGTAGAGTTTGGGAAAAATTCAATAGACAAAGACATTTGATTACAGCTGTGTAGTGGCAAGAGACATGCATAGACACAGAGCAGCCATTTTCTCATTTTAATAAGAAAATTTGATAAACTATTACTTAGAATA